>JAODAL010043817.1:0-33492 GCA_025379985.1 Phyllomedusa bahiana
CAATCACTGTCCCGGGATTTTGCTCCCTGTGAGTTTTATTTTTTTGGTGATGTTTGGGGTATTTCTATGAAGGTGGAAGTTTGAAAAAAATAAAAATTTTCATTGGTGATTTTTCGTCAGTGACTGCTGAGGAGTGGAAGGGATCTGGTGGAATGTGCAGAAATTTGTGACGGAAAAACAAGGTTTTCTCCCCGTAAAAAACATCCAGTTCACAATGAGGCTGAAAAATGTTGTGTGAACCAGCCCTACCCAGAAAAAAAACACAAAAGGCCCGGCCCGGGTGTTTTGGCCTAGCAACGCCCTGCAAATGGGTTTCTTCCCAGAAGAAATTTTTTTAACTTCCCTTTTAGTTGTTTCCCGGGCCATGTAATTAAACAAAGGGAAGGGGAGCGTGGTTGCGCCCCCTCATTCATTTGTATGGGATTTCCGAATATACCAGAGTATACTCGCTTGGATATATCCGGATCTCCAATAGTAATGAATGGGGAGGAGGGCCGCAGGTGTCACCCTGCTCCTTCTGTAACACCATTGACTTTTAGCTAACAATCTGCCCACCGGTTCGATGGAAGTGGCTTCATGGAAACACCCCTTCAGATTCTAATACTTGATTAAAGCGGGTAGGAAGCAGGGTGTAAATCAACCTGACCCCCGGATTGTGTGCTCAATATTTATTCTTAAAAGTGTTTATTTTTTTTTAGGAACAAAAGATCGATTACAAAAACAAAATTTTAACGGGGGAAATGTTTTGTTTAGACCAAAAATTATCAATAGGGGGGCGCTTTAAAGGAAGATAGGAATGACCCGCCCCGGCCACATATTTGGAGCTGGGTCAATTGACCCGGGTCAATGGTTATATTAGTGCATGATTTGAAAAAGCTAGTTTTTAAGTGTAGTTTGTAAAATGATCTTGAGAAATATGCCACATTGTAATCGATCAGCTTTTTCCCCCTTTTTTCCTTTGTTGAACACAACTCCCCTCTCTGAAAAATTGCTTCTTAATTTGCATTTTTGGGTTTTTAAATACATCCTCAGCATCCCTTGAAATACCTGTTTTATTTTTCAAAATATTTATGTTGCAAAGATAACATCCCGGTCTGTTTCCTTGCTTTGTTTATTTTTAAGCCTTTTGACCCCAAATCTTCTAGAAAAGTCTGTTTTCGTGAAGGGCCATTTGTTATCCCCCTTTTACAAACCCTATTAAAGTGTAGGAATGACCGCAGAGCACACAAAATTTTTGTGAGTGGGTCAATCTGACCTGGGTCAATGTGATTATTTGGCATGTTTTTGAAATTGCTAGTTTTAAAAAGTTTTTGTTTGAAGTGATCTTAAAGAAATAGACAAAAAGGGGGACCGAAGGGGGGATAAGGGGGCCGGGAGGAAAGACTTTTTGTGGAAAACTTTCTTTAGTTTCCCAAACTCATTCCCATGTCATAATGCTTTTCCCTTGCACCATCCCCTTCTAGTACCACCCATTCCCCCCTACAATTCTATCCTTCGGGCCTTACCCTCCCTCCCCCATGTATAATCCCCACCTGTTTCCTTTTTTAAACCCCCAAAAATCACCTGCTTGAAAAGTGCTGCAAAACGCCGCTCTATACCCTTTAAACCATCTCTGTCGCTTTTCTTTTCCCCGTTTCGCTGTAGGGGGAAAATCCAAAACCCCGGCCCCCCCTTCCCCTTTTGCTCATCCCCTTCTCCCCTTCCCATAGAAACCTGTAACCTGCCGTTTTCCCTGTAGTTTTCCCTCCCCCTTTTTTAAGTCCCCTGTGGATGCCCGATGTCTGTAATAACCACTGCTGCTCTGACCTGTTTTTTTCCCCTTTCCCCTAAAACCTGCTGGCCCTCACAGAAACAGGGCTCCGGCATTGACCCCCGCTTCCCTTGCCGCTTCACCTATGGCGGCCTACACTTCCCCCACACCCCCGACCCGGGGAAAAGGCGGGTGGGGGTCGGCATCTTCTTCCCACACGCCTTCCCGGAATTCTCCCCACCCCCCCTCATTTTCCCCCTCTTTTGAAGCCACCCTTTAGACTTTTGGCCCCTTTTCCATCAGGTCGCAGTTTTTGTACGGGGACCCCCGGTCCCCCCCCAATTTCTGGTTTAATTTGCTGCTGGCTCCCTTTTCCCTCTCTGAAAATCCCCCCTCTCACGGGGGGTTTAAAAAACCCCCCATTGGACCCCCATTTTCCCCTTCTGTCTCAGTTTCTTTCACTGACCTTTCTTTTGGGCCCTCTTGCAGTTTATGACTTCCCACCAACAAGGATGGGTTTTGATCGGGTTTTCTTTTCCCACAATTTTTAACTCCAATTCCCCTTATGCCCCCTCTCTGATCATAACCTTTCCTTTTATTTATCAATTCTCAGCCTTCTCTGGACACACCTGCCTTCACCATTCAGAAATATCCGCCCCAAAACAACAGGAACAATAGCACCATACAGTCCTCCTGCCCCAATCTCCTCCCTTTTCTGTCCTGCCCGGCTGTCAAACTTTCAAGAAATTCAAACCACCGGACATTTGGCACCACTCACCCCCGCCCCAGGTCAGCCCCCCCAAGTTTTGGCACCACCTCGCCGGTTCCTGAAAACATGCCCCAGGTGTGTGAGCTTTGTGGAAAAAGTCGAAGCTCCTAGTTTCTCCATCAAATTCATGCTCAGGACTTTCACCTGCCTTCACAGGCCAAAAAAAAAATATTTCCCCTCCCTCATTAACCTTACAAAAACCCCCCAAAAAACCATCCATCCCTTTCGGGCCAAAGCTCAGGCCCCGGTCTTGCCCTCTGTGTGAGGCCCTGAACAAAAATTGACAGTATCGGATAACTTTCTCACAAACCCCAAGCAGCCCCCATCCTGTCCCCCCTCGCCATCCTCTAGTGTGTTTTCGCTTTTGACCAACGACAGAAAAAAGTATCCAGGTTTTTGTTGTCGCCCACCACCTGCTTATGCCCCCTTTTCCCTCCCCCCTTCTCCGTCTATTTCTCCGCTTCCCTCTCCCTCTACAATCTGAAAACCTCTCTTCGGTACTTAACCCCCTTAAAAAAAACCTCCTGGAACCCTCCTGTGTCCCAACTACCCCCCAGTCTCAAACCTTTCCCCTTTTATCTCTAAGTCCTGGGAAAGCTGGTTACTCTCGCCTATTTCCCCTTTTCTCTGCTAACTCTTTTGGTCCCCTACAATCAGGTTTCCCCTCTTTACACCCCAGAAATGCTTAGTTTAAAATCTCCCGATTCCCAACTGCTAAAATTCAGGGAAATCGTGTTGGTTTTTCTGGATTCTCGAGCTTTGACATGTTTCCCTCTTTCCTCACATGCTCAGACCTTTGGGTCCCGGGACACCGTCTCGCTTGGTTTTTTCCTACCTCTTGACCTCCTTCAGTGTCTCATTTTTGGTTCTATCTCCTCTCCCTTTTCCCCCTTGCTGTCGGAGTTCCCCGGGATCAGTTAGGTCCCCCTTTTTCTTCTCAATCTTACAGCCCCATTGGCCAAAAATCAGTAGTTTGGATTTTTCCGTACCACTCTACGTGATGACACCCAAATTTACACATTTCCCGAACCTCACTCCCCGCCCTGCCCCACAAAACCGTGACTGTCGTCCCCGTCTCGATCATTCTCTCTCTATCTCCAAATAACCCCACCAAAAACCGAATTTTGTTTTTTCCCCCATTACTAACCAACCCCCCCCGTAATTTCCCTTTGGTGACACCCCCATAATTACCCCCAGGCGCAGGCCGATGTTTGGGGGGATTCAGACTCTGATTGACCTTCCCCCAATTTTCAATCCCTTGCCCGTCCCGTCACTTGCCTCAGAAATCTCGAATCTCCTTTTCTCATGTGGAAACAACTCAAACTTCATTTCTGCTCTTATTCTTTTCGTCTTGACTACTGCAACTCCTTGCTTATCGGTTCCCCCTGTGCAAACTCTCCCCCCTCCCAAATTTTCCTGAATGAGAGTCAGGCTTGTTTTCTCTCCAGCGTATACTGATACCCCTTTCCCCGTGTCAGTCACTGCATGGTTGCCCTCCCGTACAGGTTTTAGATAAACTAATCACTCTCACCCAAAAACTCTCCACAGTGCTGCCCCCCCATACATCTCCCCCCTCATCCTGTCTACCCCCTGCCCCTCTCTCCCCTAGCTACGGCATCAAACTACAGACTACAATCATCGAAAACCCCCCTCCCGTTTCAAAATGTTGTCGTGCTGCCCATTTTGGAATTTCCTACACGTACCATAGGGACAAAACCCCCTTCGGTTTTAAGGTGCCTGGAAAAAAAATTTCTCAGGCAGGGACCAAAAAATTTTTGTTTAAACCCCCCTTTATCAAAAATTTGTCACTCCCTACACAGGGAAAATCACAGGACTTTCTGTTTTTGATGTCGTAGGGTGGCGGTTCACAATTTTTATGTAAACCCTCCCCCTATTTTTTAAGCCTGGTGGGCATTGTAAAATTTGCATTTCCCCCTTTTTTTTTCCCCCGGACCCCCCTTTTGATTGTAACTTGCGGCAGGGCCCTCCAAACCTTGGTTCACGTAAGTAGCTTACTGTGTAATGTCTGTTTTTGCTTAAAAAACCCCTTTGTAAAGTGCTGCGAAATTGTTTGGGGCATATAAATAAGATTTTTTTTATTTTTTATTTTTTAGGATCGAGTAAAAAAAGTTGCCCCTAGTGGTGAAAGTGGTACTGAGGCAGTAAAATCAGGATCGTCGGATAATATTTTAAAACACGTGATTTCCAGCAAAATAGTAGGCAGTCTGGAGGTAATAAGGATGTAACTCAGGATCAGTAAAGGGTAAGTAAGTTGTAGTGATGCACCCGCAGATAGTGGTGAGTCGGGGATAATCGGATGTAATCAGGATAAAAAAAAGGATAAGTAATGTATGTACAGTGACTGCACCCCAAAAAAATAGTAGGAGCTTGGAGTTAATAAAAAGGGTGAATAGGATCATAAAGGTAAGTAAAGTATGTACACAGTAAGCCCAGAGAATGTGAGTGAGCCTTTTGGGGGTTTTAAGGGGTAATCGGATCGTCAGGATAAGTATTTTATGTACACGTGCTGCACCGCGAATGTGAGGAGTTGGAGTAAACAGGATTAACTGGACAGTCAGGATAAGAAAGTTGTAAAAGTGATGCACCCAGAGAATAGTGAGGCACTTGGAGATTAAAAGGATGTAAAAAAGGGTCATTTCGGGTAAGTAATGTATGTACGTGCGCCCGGATTGTGAGTGCAGCTTGGAGTATAAAACGGAGTAATTGGGATCAGTACAGGGTAAGTATTATGTTTAAAGTGCTGCACCAGCGAATAGTGGTGCAGTTGGAGGTAAGTAGATTCACCAGTCTTTGGTTTTGTATGTACTAATGACCCCATTGTATCTACCGGTTTCAATATCCAGCACGTCTAATTGTAAAAAACATGATTTTCTGTATCGCTCCTTGCTGTTAATTTTGACATAAGGGATCCAGCGTGCTGAGGGCGGTCGTAATGGGGCTGGAACGTAAAAAGGGTTAGTAGGAAAAAGGCCAAAAATTTTTTTTGGGGCTTTTCGGTTTGGGATGGCCGTCTTTCCCTTTTATTTTGCTCCGCAAACAAGGCATAGAAAATTCTTTCTTTTAAATTTCCAAATGCTTGTTTCCTTGGTTACGAAATAAAAGTTCAGAGCCCTGGGAACCGAGGCGCTGTAACGTGAAACCCAAAAACATTTTGCGAAACAGGTGCGCGCGACCGCGGCGTGGGTCCCGGGAACCGCGGCCCCTGATAATTTAAAAGGCCCGGGGTTTGGGCTGGATGGCGGGGGCACAATGCTTCCCAAAGGATAAAAACCCCTACAGAAAAATGGCAGATTTTGCCCGATAATGGGTTTAATGTCCTGTCCTTTGGTAAGGGCTTAAAAGGGGGGTCCATCATTGAAAATTAATGGTAAAAGGGGTTGGTTTTGCCTTTTAAAATCGATAGGGGCAGGTTCTCCCATTTTCCTAAAGGGACCGCCCCCAGAAATTTTGGCTAAGAAGGAAAAAGTCGGGGGGACACATGGGAAGGGCTCCCCCCTTCTTTGCTATGGGGTTCCCAGTCAAAGGGGGGCGCCTTTTGTTATCCTTTTGTTTATGGGAAGTTCCCCGTAAGGGGAAACGCTTGTGTTTTCCTTCTCTTATGGGGAGTTCCCCGTAAAGGGAAGCGCTGGGTTTCTCCATTTTTTTTTTGGGAGTTTCCCCGTAAGGGGAGCGTGTATTTTTCCTTTCTGTTTATGGGAGTTCCCGTACAGAAAGGGGCGCTGTGTTCTCCATTTCTCCTATGGGAGTTTCCCCGTAAAGGGGGAAAGGGTTTTTGTTCTCTCCATTCTGTTCTATGGGAGTTCCCAGTCAGGGGAAACGCTTTTCCCTTTTTGTTCTAGGGAAATTCCCCCCACAGGGAAGGTGTGTTCTCCTTTTTTCTATGGGAGTTCCCCGTAAAGGGGGAAACGCTGTGTTTTTCCCATTTTGTTTATGGGAGTTTCCCAAAATACGGGGGGCACTGTGTTCTCAAATTCTGGTTTTTTTGGGGGTTCCCGTACGGGGGAGGGGGGTGTGTTCTCCTTTTCTCCTATGGGAGGTTTCCAAATAAAGGGAAGGCTGTGTTCTCTACTTTTTTGTTTCTATTTGGGGGTTCCCCCGTTCCCAAGGGGGGCACTGTGTTCTCCAATTTTGTTATGGGAGTTCCCGTAAGGGGGGCGGGTGTGTTTTCCCCTTTTTGTTCTATGGGAAATTTTTTCCCCCACTTTGGGGGGCGCGTGTTCTCCTTTTGTTCTATGGGAGTTTCGTACAGGGGAGCGCGTGTTTCCCTTCTGTTCTATGGGGGGTTTTCCCAGGGACGGGGAAGGGTGGGGTTCTTTTTCCATTCTGTTCTTTGGGGTTCCCGTAAAAGGGGAGCGGTGTTTTCCATTTGTTTTTATTTGGGGGGTTCCCGTTCCCGGGGGGGGCACTGTGTTCTCTCCATTTGTTTTATGGGGGGTTCCAGTTCAGGGGGGCGCTGGTTTTTTCTCCATTTGTTCTATTGGGGGTTCCCGTACAGGGAGAGCGCCCCGGGTTCTCCACTTGTTCCCTTGGGGTTTGTACAAGGGGAGTGAAAAAGTTTGGAAATCGGAACTCCATGAACGAATGGTAGGTTTTTGCCCGCGCAACCCGTTCTCGGTTTTTGAAACTGAAACTTTTTGGGGCCCCTTTTCCCCAAAATACTTGCTGATCCAGGGGTTTTAATCTGGGCCAAACGCTTCCTATCGATTTCGGCCCCAAAATTAAGGGTAACACCCCCTTTGGTCTGGAAAAAGTGGGGGTCACCCTTTGATTAGCCCACTAATATTAATGTTAATATTAAGGAGTGTTATCGTTTGAGCTGTTCGTGCTGTTCTGCTTAAAATTTTTTTTAGAAATTGGGGTTTTTAAAACCGGGGGGGGTGTCTTTCCCCACAGGCGGGGGTTTTTTTTCCCCCTCCCAAGGGCTGTCTGTCCTAAGAAGAAATGGGAAATCATTTTTTTTTGAAGCAAGGGGGTGCAGAAGGTTTTTCTGGAATTTTAACAGTCTGTAGTCCGCCCGCTTTTGTCTGCAGCCTTTAGGCTCCACAAACCAGCAAGCCCCTATTTTACCCTTTTTTAACCCAAAAAACCCGAAAACCCCCAAAATTTTTCTTTGTTCTTGTGGTATTCACCCAAAATTTTTATGACAAAGGCAGAGATCTTAATTTAACTACAAGAAAAAAAATGTAGGGTTCAAGGGAAAGATCTTGTTTTTTGCAGTGCCCTTTTGAGTGAAAAAAAGGGGGGGGCCGCATTTTGCAATTTAGGGGGAAGATCCCTGCTTACCGTAAAACTTGGCCTGGTAGTGCGTGGGGGGGCCCCTTTTGGGTTTTAAAGGGGGGTTTTTTGGGTTTTGGGCCCCACAGATTTTACCCCCTAAAATTTACCCCATAAGTAGGAGATTTAAAAAATATTGTTTAATTCCTTAAAGAGGTTACAATACATAGTCCCTATATCCCGGGCTCATCCCCAGATTTTGCATTTTATCACTTTTGGGTTTGGGAAATGCTTGGTTTTGACTCTGGAGCTGGGGCATATATAGGGGAGCTTTCTGTGTTATATAAATTTAAATTATAGATGTCTACACCCCTATATTTTCAATTTTTTTTACCTTTGTGTAAATTTATAAAAGAAAATAAAAAAAAATGTTGGGGGTTGGAAAATCCAACCCCTTTTCTTGCAGAGCTGATCCCCACCAAACACTACTTTTCAAAACAAACTTATACCGGCCAGTTTTATCCTTATGTTATACACTGCAGTGGGTTTACGTCCTAAGGTGGCGGGGCTTGCATTAGATCTGAGGAAAAAGAATGCCCTCTTTTAAAAATAGGCTTTAAAAGGGGCTGGGGCCTGGGAGGGGGGTGAATCCAAAACCCCTTTGGGAAAAAACCCTTTTTTAAAAAGGCAGTATTGCCCCATCTCCATAGAGCTGGGAGTGTTTCATAAAAGGCCCGAAAAACCCTTTGGGTTTTACTATCGATTTTTAAAAGTCAGAGGGGATTTAAACCAGGGTGTGCAGGAAACCAATCACAGAAGGGGGCGGGGGGGGGGCGTTTCCTGTTAAAGGGGGGTATTCCCCAAAAGGCTGAATGAATGTCAGCCCGCCAATCAAGTGCGGGGGTTTTGGGAAAAGGGGAAACGACCCGGGGGGGTTTTCCCACCCGGCAACAAAGCAACAGCAGAAACAAAAATACAAAATTTAAAGAAGGAAAAACTTATTGAAAACCCGTGACTGGGGTTTTGCAACCCCCCTTACCCAAATGGCCCTTTTTTTTTCTGTCCCCATTAAAACTGAGGGCGATTTTTTAACGATTTAAACCCTTTAAAGGGAACTGCAGCGCTTATTCCATCATAAAAAACCATGTTTTTTCCTAAGGGGAAACCCTTTCGCCGGGGAATTTTTTCCCTTTGGGATTTTTTTTTTTTCCCATGGAAACGCTGTTTCGGATTTTTTGGGGGGGTTTTTCTGCTGTCCTACATTTCCCCCTGTGGAGCCCGGGGAAAAATGGATTTCCTTTTCCCTTTAGCCACAGCTCCCCCCAGGGTTTGGGGGCAGTCCCTTTCCCCTGGATCTTTCATGGCAGATCTGCCGCCTTATACTGGTTCGCTAGAGTCGGGGGATCAAGAAGTATAAGTCGGGCAAATCTTGGTAACAACTGATACTGCCAAGACTATATGCACCACAGTTACCTAACCGTGCTGGAGCGGGTGATACAGACAGTCAGGACTCTGGAAAAGCTGGATGAGCAGTGCCTTCACAAATATGGGGGGTGATTGTAGATTGTGGAAGATCTATTGAAAATCCTTTTTCTGGAATAAGATTCCCAAGGTAGATATTCTACTCTGATCCCTTAAAGGGGTTGTCTCACTACAGTTATTGCTCCTTTTTATGTTAAAGATCTTGCAGAAACAAGTCACTTTGCAATATGTGTCCATTAACAGTGTCCTCCCTATTCCTAGATATCTCCTCTTGTATGGGCTGTATCAGCTCCTCAGGTCACAATAGCTACAGACCTGTTCAGTCTCTCCTGATAGGCTGCCTGCACTGGTCGCTATAGCTGCAGACCTGTTCAATCTCTCCTGATAGGCTGCCAGCACTGGTCACTATAGCTACAGACCTGTTCTCTCTCTCCTGATAGGCTTTCAGCCAGGGCCGTCTTTACAGCACTATGGGCCCCTGGGCAGAGCTGTGCACTGGGCCCCCCCCACCCCCCCACTCCTCCCAAAAAAACAAAAAAAACACAACTACTCACAGAAACAAATATATAGATTACGCTAACAAACTTTTGACCTACAGCACCACCATCTACCAGCTCAGGTCACCATTACATGACAGAGACTACAGCACTGGTCGAAATAGAACAAAAGAACCCCCGACACCAGGGACTCACATGATACGTCCTATCTGATCTGTCTTTCCTTGAATCGTTCTTTACCCTCTTCTTCTGTCCCAGACCACCATACACCTTCTTTTTGGCCGCAACTCGTCCCTGCAGAATGTAACCTAAAAAACTTCTTAGAATCCTTTCCCACATGGTGTTGTGGACACCCCCATTAAATAAATAGTAGTAATGGTTTTTACCCACCATTGAGTAGGAGGTATGGTAGACTCTAGTAGATAGTATACAGCTCTTTGTAGTACATATGCGCCCCTGTAGGTAGGTTTACAGCCCTGTAAGATGTATGGCCTCTTTTATATAGCCCCCTGTATAACTTATGGTCCCAGAAGAATATGGCCCCCTGTAAAATAAACCCCCTATAGTTTAAATGCCCCCTTTACATAGCCCCAGTAAATACGTTCCCTTTATACAGCCCCTTTTTTTATGCCCCCTTTATATAGCCCCCCTGTAGTATATACCCCCTTTTATAAAGCCCCCCGTAGCCAGTGTCCCCCCAAGCCAGAGTCCCCCGAAGCCACTGGCCCCCGTAGCCAGTGTCCCCTGTAGCCATGTCCCCTGTAGCCCCTGTAGCCAGTGTCCCCCCCTGTAGCCCCCTGTAGCCGTGTCCCCCCTGTAGCCAGTGTCCCCCCTGTAGCCCCCTGTAGCCAGTGTCCCCCCTGTAGCCAGTGTCCCCCCTGTAGCCCCCTGTAGCCAGTGTCCCCCCTGGGCCAGTGTCCCCCCCCTGTAGCCAGTGTCCCCCCTGTAGCCCCCTGTAGCCAGTGTCCCCCCTGTAGCCAGTGTCCCCCCTGTAGCCATGGCCCCTTTAGCCAGTGGCCCCTGTAGCCCCTTGTAGCCAGTGGCCCCTGAAGCCAGAGGCCCCTGTAGCCAGTGTCCCCTATAGCCCCCTGTAGCCAGTGTACCCTGTAGCCAGTTGCTCCTGTAGCCCCCTGTAGCCAGTGTCCCCTGTAGCCCCCTGTAGCCAGTGTCCCCTGTAGCCAGTGTCCCCTGTAGCCCCCTGTAGCCAGTGTCCCCTGTAGCCAGTGTCCCCTGTAGTCCTCTATAGCCAGTGTCCCCTGTAGCCAGTGCCCCCTGTAGTCCTCTGTAGCCAGTGTCCCCTGTAGTCCTCTATAGCCAGTGTCCCCTGTAGCCAGTGTCCCCTGTAGTCCTCTATAGCCAGTGTCCCCTTTAGCCAGTGTCCCCTGTAGCCAGTGTCCTCTGTAGCCCCCTGTAGCCAGTGTCCCCTGTAGCCAGTGTCCCCTGTAGTCCTCTAAAGCCAGTGTCCCCTGTAGCCAGTTGCTCCTGTAGTCCCCTTTAGCCAGTGTCCCCCCGTAGCCATGCCCCCCTGTAGTCCTCTGTAGCCATGTCCCCTGTATCCCTATACCAGTGTCCCCTTAAGCCAGTGCCCCCTGTAGTCCTCTGTAGCCTGTGTCCCCTGTAGCCAGTGTCCCCTATAGCCAGTGTCCCCTGTAGCCAGTGCCCCCTTTAGCCAGTGCCCCCTTTAGCCAGTGCCCCCTGTAGTCCTCTGTAGCCAGTGTCCCCTGTAGCCCCCTGTAGCCAGTGTCCCCCCTGTAGCCAGTGTCCCCCCTGTAGCCCCCTGTAGCCAGTGTCCCCCCTGTAGCCAGTGTCCCCCCTGTAGCCATGGCCCCTGTAGCCATGGCCCCTTGAGCCAGTGGCCCCTGTAGCCCCTTGTAGCCAGTGGCCGCTGTAGCCAGTGGCCCCTGTAGCCCCCTGTACCAGTTCCCCTATAGCCCCCTGTAAACCAGTGTCCCCTATAGCCCCCGTACCATGTCCCCTATAGCCAGTTGCTCCTGTAGCCCCCTGTAGCCAGTGTCCCCTGTAGCCAGTTGCTCCTGTAGCCCCCTGTAGCCAGTGTCCCCATAGCCCCCCTGTAGCCAGTGTCCCCTGTACCAGTTGCTCCTTTTACCCCCTGTAGCCAGTGTCCCCAATATACCCCTGTAGCCAGTGGTCCCCTATACCAGTTGCTCCTGAGCCCCCTGTAGCCATGTCCCCTGTAGCCAGTGTCCCCTGTAGTCCTCTGTAGCCAGTGTCCCCTGTAGCCAGTGCCCCCTGTAGTCCCCTGTAGCCAGTGTCCCCTTTAGCCCCCTGTAGCCAGTGTCCCCTGTAGCGTCCCCTGTAGCCAGTTGCCCCCTCTAGTCCTCTGTAGCCAGTGTCCCCTGTAGTCCTCTGTAGCCAGTGTCCCCTGTAGCCAGTGTCCCCTGTAGCCAGTGGCCCCCTTCGCCAGGGCCCCCTTTCGCCAGTGCCCCCTATAGTCCTCTGTAGCCAGTGTCCCCTTTAGCCAGTGTCCCCTGTAGCCAGTGTCCCCTGTAGTCCTCTGTAGCCAGTGTCCCCTTTAGCCAGTGTCCCCTTTAGCCAGTGTCCCCTGTAGCCAGTGCCCCCTGTAGTCCTCTGTAGCCAGTGTCCCCTGTAGCCAGTGTCCCCTTTAGCCAGTGTCCCCTTTAGCCAGTGCCCCCTATAGTCCTCTGTAGCCAGTGTCCCCTTTAGCCCCCTGTAGCCAGTGTCCCCTGTAGCCAGTTGCCCCCTCTAGTCCTCTGTAGCCAGTGTCCCCCCTGTAGCCCCCTGTAGCCAGTGGCCCCTGTAGTCCTCTGTAGCCAGTGCCCCCTGTAGTCCTCTGTAGCCAGTGACCCCTGTAGATGAAAAAAAAAATGATTTAAAAACTGTTACTTACCACTCCGCGCTCCCTGCTGTGGTCCGCGCTCCGGGAGCTCGTTTCCGGCGTGAGCGGCGTGAGATCATCACGCCCGCCTACGCCGGGACGTTGCTCCCGGTATTTTCCTCGGCCGGAAGCCTGCGGGGCTGCCGGCCGAGGATATACAGCGGCGCAGGAGGTGATGTCATCATCTCCTGCGCTGCTTAAAGACGCGGCGGGTCCGGCGGCTTCCTGCAGCAGGTCGCGCTGCCCGGACCCGCCGCAGGGGCTGTCGCTCCACTGGGCAAGGTAGGCGGCTGCCCGGGAGGGGCCCCCCAAGGCTGGGGGGCCCCCGGGCAAGCGCCTACCTGGCCCAATGGGAAAGACGGCCCTGCTGTCAGCACTGGTCGCTATAGCTACAGACCTGTTTGATCTCTCCTGATAGGCTGCCAGCACTGGTTGCTATATCTACAGACCTGTTTGATCTCTCCTGATAAGCTGCCAGTGCTGGTTGCTATAGCTACAGACCTGTGTTGATCTCTCCTGATAAGCTGCCAGTGCTGGTTGCTATAGCTACAAACCTGTTTGATCTCTCCTGATAGGCTGCCAGTGCTGGTTGCTATAGATACAGACCTGTTTGATCTCTCTTGATAGGCTGCCAGTGCTGGTTGCTATAGCTACAGACCTGTTTGATCTCTCCTGATAGGCTGCCAGTGCTGGTTGCTATAGATACAGACCTGGCTTCTACTGCAGCCTAGTGGAAGCCAGTAAACACGCCCCTGAATTCAAAGTGAAACCAAGAAAAGAGGACTGAGGTCAGATGAATCAATGTAGTGAGACAACCCCTTTAAGGCAGCGCGGAATATCTGCTCACACAAAAGTTTTATCTAAAGTGTAAGGACTTAAAGAATCAGAGCAGATATGCGGGAGCTCTCTCATGGCTGACACTAAATAGGGCAATCCCCCTACACAGGCATAAATACATACACACAGAAGCTCACACATATATACACTGCTCACAAGAAGTTCGGGATATTTGGCTTTTGGTTGAAATTTCAGGATGAACCAAAAAAATTTTTTTAATTAACTAAATAATTATCTCTTCCCTTTAGATGCATTTGTCCAACTGTTCATTGTTTCAGGACTTTCTGCACAACTTGCTGATCTCTAACAAGGAGCCTTATGGCAAAATTCCCAACAGGTGTTTGATCCCTGAATCGTCCAATACATTTAGGGGATCAATGTGAATTGGGATTAAACCGTCCTCCTCATCCTGCTGTTCACATTGTGACCTCATGAGACCAAGACAACACCTTACAATGGATCAGCAGGACCTCACCATTGCCGGGCTTCAAGCAGGATGATCTCAGACGGAAGTGGCCACTGAGCTTAGAGTGTCATCAGCAGGTTGTATCAGATACAGAGAGACTGGAAGAGACACAGAAAGGCAGAGAAGTGGAGGTCCTTTGGCTCCATCACAGACTGATAAGCGATTCATTGTAACCAATGCCCTGCGGAGCCGGATGATAAAGCCGCACAACTCCAGGCACGTTTAAGGGAGGTGAGAGGCACCAAGTGTCACATCAGACCAGTCGTAACGGTTTACATCAGCATCTTATCTGACCAGACTATATTTTCCTGGGATTTCAATCTTGTCTATATGTTGTTGAGCAAACTTTAAATGCACTTGAACATGCTTTTTGTTCAGCCATGAAGTCTTGCATGGTGAGCGTGCATACAGGCCATGGCAGGTGAGCGTGCATACAGGCCATGGCAGGGGAGCGTGCATACAGGCCATGGCAGGTGAGCGTGCATACAGGCCATGGCAGGGGAGCGTGCATACAGGCCATGGCACGTGAGCGTGCATACAGGCCATGGCAGGGAGCTGCATACAGGCCCATGGCAGGGGACGGCATACATGCCCATGGCAGGTGATGCGTTGCAATACAGGCCATGGAGAGGTTAGCGTGCACCTAACAGCCCCCATGGAGAGGGAGGACATTACTTATTGCTGTAGCTGATGATTTCAGGTTTTCTTTTGCTCTCCTTGGCTCTTGAACAACTCTTCTGATAATTCTTTTCACTCCTCTGTCTGAAATCTTGTGGGAAGCACCTAGTTGTGGTCAATTTATGGTGAAATTATGTTCTTTCCACTACCAGATTATGACCCCAACAGAGCCTTCATATTTTAGATTTGTTTGTGTAACTAATGCCATCACTGGTTTTACCCATCATAAGATGTTTCTTTAGTGGGCACTTGGTAAATGAAAGATACCTTTTATAGACTTTTAGTTGAGAAGCTCATATTTTTGTCACTAAAAATGACAGGGATCCGCTTTCTACATTACTGATAGAGATTCCACCATGACCAGGACTTTCAATGACTAACACTCCTCTCTTTCTTCATGTGTTCAATACTTTTTCCCAGTAACATTTAACATTATTACACAGAACTTAATTTAGAGGTGCGGTGACATCCGTATGCTCCGGAGCTCCATACACAGTAGGGTTAGCAGTAGGGTTAGCAGAGGTGCAGTGACATTCGTCTGCTCTGGGGCCCCATACACAGTAGGTTAGCAATAGGTGCAGTGACATCATCTGCTCTGGGCCCCCATACACAGTTAGTTTTACATGATGGGTAGTGACATTCGTCTGCCCTGTGCCCCATAAACAGTAGGGTTAGCAGTAGTTTAGCAGGGTGCAGTGACATTCGTCTGCTCTTGCCCCCATACACAGTAGGTATAGTCAGAGGTGAGCAGTGCTCCCTCTGCTTCCAGGGCCCCGTACACAGTAGATAGCAGAGGTTGCAGTGACATCCGCCTGCTCCTAGGGACCCATACACATAGGGTTAGCAGATGGTGCAGTGACATCGGTCTGCTCCAGGGCCTCATACCCAGTAGGTTTAGCAGATGGTGCAGTGACATCCGTCTGCTCCGGCGGCCCGCATACACCATAGGGTTAGCAGATGTTGCCGTGACATCCGTCTCTCTGGGCCCATAACCACAGTAGATGTATAGCATAGGTGCAGTGACATCGCGTCCTGCCTCCGGCCCATACTCACAGTAGGATTAAGAGTGCTGTGACATCCGTCTGCATCCGGGCCCCAAACACAGTAAGGTTAGCAGCCAGTTCAGTGACATCCCGTCTGCTGCTCCGGGCCCCATAAACTGTCGGGTTAGCAGAGGTGCAGTGATAACCGATCTGCACTGGGCCCCATACACAGTAGGGATACAGGGGTGCAATGACATCCGCTGCTCCAGGCCCCATAAACAGTAGGGTTAGTAGATAGGTGCGGTGACATCCGACTGCTCTTGGCCCCATACACATAGGTTATGCAGAGGTGCAGTGACCTCGTCTGCTATGAGAATCTCCGGGGCCCCCATACACAGTAGGGTTAGCAGATGATTGCAGTGACATCCGTCTGCTTCGGAGGCCCCATACACAGTAGGGTTAGCAGAGGTTGCAGTGACATCCGTCTGCTCCGGGGCCCCATACACAGTAGGGTTAGCAGAGTGGCAGTGACATCCTTCCAGCTCCGATGCACCATACACATTATGATTAGCAGAGGAGCATGTGACAACTTTCTGTTTGTCCGGGGCCCATACAATCAGTCAGGGTTAGCATAGGTGCAGGTGACATCCGTCCCTGCTCTTGTGAGCCCCATACACAGTTTGGGTTTAGCAGAAGTTGGCAGTTACATCCAGTCTGCCTCCGGGTGCCCATACACTGTAGGGTTATGCAGAGGTCGCAGTGACATCCGTCTGCTCTGGAGCCCCAATACACAGCAAGGGGGTTTAAGTAGAGATATCAGTGAACAACCGTCTGCTCCGGGTCCCATACACATAAGGTTATCAGAGGTGCAGTACATCCGTCTTGCTCCTGGGCCCGCATACACGAGTAGGGTTAGCAGAGTTTGGCAGTGACATCCGTCTGCACTGGAGCCCCATACCATAGGTTAGTAGAGGTGCTACCATCCGTCTACTCCAGGGCCCCATACCCCAATTATGGATAGCAAGGTCAGATGACATCCGTCTGCCTCCGGTTCCCCATACCAGTAGGGTTAGCAGAGTTGCATGAGACATCCGACTGCTATGGGGCCCCATACACTTTAGGGTTGCAGAGAGTGCATTGACATCCGTCTGCTCCTTGGCCCCATACACAGTAGGGGTTTTATGCAGAGGTGCAGTGTACATCCGTCTGCTCCTTCCCCATACACAGTAGGATTATTAGAGGTGCAGTGTCATCCGTCTGCTCCCGGCCCCATACTCAGTATGGTTTTATCAGCGGTGCAGTGACATCCGTCTGCTCCTGGGCCCCATACACTCTGTTCGGTTTAGCAAGAGTGCGAGTGATATCTCATCTGTCTCTGGGCCCCATACACAGTAGGGTTAGCAGGGTGCAAATGAACATCCGTCTGCTCCTGGGCCCCATAAACAGTAGGGTTTAGTAAGGTTCGGTGGACATCCGTCTGCATCTTGGGCCCCATCACAGTAGTTTAGCAGAGGTCAGTTGACCACCGTCTGCTCCGGGCCCATACACAGTAGGGGTTAGCAGAGGTGCAAGTGACATCCGTCCTTGCTTCGAGGCCCACATACACAGTAGGGTTAGCAGAGGTGCATTGACATCCTTCTGCGCCAGGTGCCCCAACACAGTAGGGTTAGCAGAGGGTGGCATGACATCCGTCTGCTCCGAAGCACCATACACAGTAAGATTAGCAGTAGGTGCGTGACATCTGTCTGTTCCGGGCCCATACACAGTAGGGTTAGCAGAAGGTGCAGTGACATCCGTCGCTCTGGAGCCCCATACACAGTTGGGTTAGCAGCAGTGGCAGTTATCAGTCAGTCTGCTCCGGGCCTCCATACACAGTATGTTAGCAGAGGTGCAGTGACATCGTCTGCTTCTGGAGCCCCATACACAGGCAGGGTTTAGGTAAGAGGTGCAGTGACATCCGTCTGCTCCGGGGCCCCATACACAGTAAGGTTAGCAGAGGTGCAGTGACATCCGATCTGCTCTGTAGCCCCCATCATCACAGTAAGGGTTGCAGCAGGTGCAGTGACATCCATCCTGCTCTGAGCCCATACACATTAGGGTTAGTAAGGTGCAGTGATACCGTCACTCCAGGGCCCCATACACAGTAGGGTTAGCAAGGTGCATGACATCCGTCCTGCTCCGGTGGCCCCATACACAGTAGGGTTAGCAGAGATGCAGGGACATCCGTCTTCAATGGGGGCCCCATACACAGAAGGGTTTAATCAAAGTTGCATTGACATCCGTGCTGCTCCAGGGCCCCCATACACCGTAGGGTTTTTTTTTTTTTTTTTTTTTATTTTTTTTTTTTTTTTTTGTTTTTTTTTTTTTTTTTTTTTTTTTTTTTGTTTTTTTTTTTTTTTTCTTTTGTTTTTTTTTTTTTTTTTTTTTTTTTTTTTGTTTTTTTGTTTTTTTTTTTTTTGTTTTTTGTTTTTTTTTTTTTTTTTTTTTTTTTTTTTTATTAGGCAGAGGTGCAGTGACTATCCTGTCGGCTCCGTGGCCCCATACATAGTAGGGTTAGCAGAGTTGGCAGTGACCATCTGTCTGCTCCGGGGCCCCCCATACACAGTAATGTTAGCAGAGGTGCTGTACTAATCCGTCTACTCCAGGGGGGCCCCATACACAGTAGGGTTAGCAAGGTGCAGTACATCCGTCTGCTCACGGGGCCCCATTGACACGTAGGTAAGCAGAGTGCAGTGACATTGTTGTCTCTCCGGGCCCCATACACCAGTATGGTTTAGCAGAGGTGCAGTGACATCCATCTGCCCACAGGGGCCCATACACAGTAGGGCTGGCAGAGGTACAGTGACATCCGTCTGCTCCCAGGCCCCATACACAGTGGGTTGCAGAGGTGCAGTGACATCCGACTGCATCCGTGGCCCCATAACACAGTAGGTTTAGTTAGATGTTAGTGACATCCGTCTGCTCTTGGGCCCCATAACACAGTAGGGTTAAGCAAGAGGTGCAGTGACAATCCATCTGCCCCAGGCCACCATACACAGTAGGGGTTAGCAGAGGTGCATGTGACAATCCGTTTACTCCTCAGGGCCCCATACACAGGATGGATAGCAGAGTGCAGTGACATCCATATGCTCCGGGGCTCCCATACACAGTAGGTGTTAGCAGAGGTGCAGTGACATCCATATGCTCAGGGCTCCCCATACACACTAGTGTTAGCAAGAGGTGCAGTGACATCCATATGCTCCGGGGCTCCATACACAGTAGGTTCACTGTTATGTTATACACAAGTCTGGTCACCCCCTGGGTCATTTTGGCTTTGAGCTGTTCCTCTGTATCATGTCCTCCGCCCTTGCACCTCTGTAACTGACGTTCTCCTCTCACATTAGTGGTGCGTGGTGATCGCAGTTTCCACGTCTCTTATTCATATTGGCGCCATTTGTCTGCTCAGAAATACAGTAATACCGCCACCCTGACGATAATCCTTTTTTTTGCAGCTTTGATAGATGAGCTCCCATGTCCCCCTTTATTTGCCCACATATTTACCTGCCTTAGCGTTATATATACACCCTGCGGCCTATGTGTATATAGATGAGGCGGGGTGCAGCACCCATTAGATCTGGAGCTGATGTATAGTGTCTGGGATATCACATAGAATAATGTTCCACCGCCTCGGATATCACCGCACCCCTGATAACTGCTCCAGTGACTCAAAGACTGTTCTATTTGGATCCGGCTCCTGATGTGTCCGGACCTGCAGCAATGATGTCAGGATTTGTCTCCTGAAACGTTGTCCAATGCAAATGTCTATTGTGATTTGTTTAATGGATTAGAGAAACCAAATATGAAGCAGCAGAATTAATCCTGGGCGTCTGCTTGTTGGGAACGACGTATCTGAGTATCCAGCATTCTGCACCCGTGACCAGTATTCTTTTATTTTATATAAACTGGTGGAAATTAGAGGGCGCTTGAGAGCTTAGTGCTACTGGTAATGGATTAAGTTCAATAGTAAACTAAATTGCTGGGCCCCAGGAATCACCTCCACCTGTGGGCCCCAGGACTCAACTCCACTAATGGGCCCCAAGAATTATCTCCACTGGTGGCCCCAAGAATCAACCCCATGGGTGTGCCCCAGGAATCAACTCCACTGGTGGGTCCCAAGAATCAACTCCACTGGGGTTACCGCCAATATCAACTCCACTGTTGGCCCCAAAGAATCAAGCTCCACTGAGGGTCCCAAGAATCAACTCCCACGGTGGCCCCATAGAATCAACTCCACTGTGGGCCCCAAGAATCAACTTCACTGGTGGCCCCAGAATCAACTCCACTGGTGAGGCCCCGAAGATCAACTCCACTGTTGGCCCCAAGAATCGACTCCGACAGGTGGGCCCCAAGAATCGACTTACAAACTCCACGGAGGGCCCCCAAGAATCACTCCACTGTGGCCCCAAGAATGAACTCTGACAGGTTGAGATCCATAATCAACTCACTGAGGGGCCCCAAGAATCAATTCCACTGTCCCCAAGAATCAACTCCACTGGTGGCCCCTAAGAATCAATTCCACTGTGACCCCAAGAATCAACTCCACTGGTGGCCCCAAGAATAAGCTCCACAGGTGAGATCCAAGAATCAACTCCACTGGTGGCCTCAAGAACCAGCTCCACTGGTGGGATCTAAGAATCATCTCCACTGTTGGCCCCAAGAATCATCTCCACTGTTGGCCCCAAGAATTATCTCCACTGCTGGCTCCAAGAATCATCTTCCACAGTGGCTCCAAGAATCATCTCACTGGTGGGCTCCAAGAATCATCCACTGGTGAGACCCACAGAATCACTCCACTGATGGGCCCCCAAGAAACACCTCCACTGATGTGCCACCAAGATCATCTCCACAGGTGCTCCAAGAATCATCCCTCCACTGGTAGGCTCAGAATCATCTCCACGGTGACCCCAAGAAATCACACCCACTGGTGGCTCCATAGAAATCTCCCCTCCGACTAATGGTACCCAAGAACACTTCCAACAGTAAGACCCTAGAATCACCTCCACTGATGGGCCCCAGGCTCTCGAGTCCAATATTGTTCCTCAACGTTGAAATATTCTGCACCAAGTAGAAAGAGCTGTAAGGTTCTGCAAATCGAGGAAATAGCCGGTGTCGCTAAGATCTGCAACTGATGACATTTTCCAGCACCTACAGTAGCTCCAATCTGTGTCATGTGGGGGCACAAAAGTTTTACTGAAGTTAACAATTTTTAGTCATGTGAAACCTCACAAATCAGATACAATGCTGGGGGATGATTGTGCGATGCCTCCAGGTTTTCTCCACATGTCACAAACTGAGAGGGACAGAATCTGTGACCTGAGAGCCCTTGGTGTATTGCTCCGGCAGATCGCTACGTGCCAAGGCTGAGACGTCAGCGCCGCTCAACGTTGTGTGTCCCGGTGGTTGGGAGAACATCGAACTGGAATGACACAACTTGTATGGACAATTCCTCTTGTATGGGACAATCAGCCTCCACCTCAAAGGGAGTTTCGCCTTCCTCTGGATCAACACTGTAGGGTTATAGGTTGCTCTCCATGAACCTGTGTCTCCAACCATATCTACTATGTTACTATGTAAGAGGTGCGGGGAGGTGAACTCTGTACGGACGGATTGGAGGAATTGCGTATAGTGATCCCTTCTGTGCGGCAAAGGAGATTGGGCGTCACAGCCCTCGCCTAAGGCGGCAAAGAGTCGATGCAATCCATCAGAGACGTGTTCAGGACATTGGGCTATGAGCCAGACGTCCGGCTACAGGTATCCACTGACCTCTCACCACCGCTCTCGTCATGGTGCACAGCAAGATGGCAATGATGGCTGGGGTGGAGGACTGTCCTCTGCAGCTAATGGAGTCCAAGATTTTGGAGATCGGGCTGGAGACTACGTGGGCAATGGCATGAAGAGGCCTTCACAAGGGAACATCAAACTGGTCCCAGCTCTAGTATTACGTTGTGGGAGGTAAGAAGTGTACGCGTAGTCTAACCCTCAGTCTTCCTCTCAGGTACTAATTACTGGTTGTGGAACCACTGGTGCCGTCATTTATCCAAACTGTCCCAGAAGTGGTTTTTCAGAAGGACAACACTAGGTCTCATCTTGCTTTTGCTACTTTAAGCCGCCTTTGGGGCCTAAACTTGCTACCATGGCCACAGTGTCTCCGGACTTGATTCCCATTCAGAACATCTGTGGCGTCATTGGTTGGCGACTACATAGAAGCTGCCAACATCCAATCCTTACGATTTATCCAAGCTCATTATGCGCATCAGAACCTTCCTCAGACGACTTTTAATAACCTCACTGATAGCGGCCGAGGCAGGGAAGGTGCAGAGATTCCTGTGCCGGGCGTTCATACTCTATACTGCCTACATCCAGATGTTTTGAATTTATTGTTACATTTTTTTATCATTAGCATATCATTTGCATGTCTATCCATCCTGTGATTTCCATAATCCACGATTTTCTCTTCTTGGTGTTGTAGTCTTTGAGGGCTGTCTCCACCATAGACATCGATGGTATAGTGTGATAGGATACCAGGCTTCTTCCATTCCCTGTTCTATACTTAATTTCCAGGAGAACGTTCCAGAGAATGGTCCCCAGAGGTGGGACCCGCACCTTTCAGACTAGTCATAAGCCATCAAAGTACATGGTGGGAGAACCCCTTTAATGTTGGGGATTGTTCTTCTTCAGGCTCTAACGATTCATTTCTTTATAACAAAAACTTTGAGTGGCTCAGTAAGGAGAATATTTCTGCTTTGGGACAGCACCACATAGGTGTGTGGAGTCTTAAATTGCCTTTTGCAATTGCTTTGCACTGATGAGGGGCAAAACCCCAAAACAGCTGTCTGCAGATTGGGTGATACTGGCTTGGCTAATATTCCTTTTTCTTTCTAAAGACTCAGTGGGTCAAAAGCAAATTGAGGATTTATTACATCCAATAGAGGGTGCTTGAGCTTCTCAGCTCCTTTCCCATAATGCCTTGTATCAAAAACTTTGTATTCGGTGAAATCAGACCTACCTCTTACCACCACTAGATGGCGAGCTGCATGCAGCAATACCCGACACATCAAGCGGTTCACGTCGCCCCCTTATGGTGACAATTGGGTCTCTGTACAGAAACCAGAGGAACAAGGTTCTGTTGTAAAGTATTGCAGCAGTGGAGCTTTATATGTATATTAGGAAAATGCTCCGGATTATTTATTCTGCTGCTTCCACAAAGAAGAACGTGTAACATTATATTCCCTTTAATTTTCCATGTTGTATCACAATATGACTAAAGTCACCCCCCCCCCCTCCGGTCTGAGGACCTTTGTAAAAAGTCAGCGGATTAAGTGCCTCTCTCAGGCCTCTTACAGGACACTCTGGGCTCCGCTCCATTAGCGATTAGCATTGTTGGCAAGACTAGAAGCAGTCTTGAAAGGCAGATAGATCTCTCCTCACAGCAATCTCTATCCAGGATGGAAGGGAAGACGACAGAGGAGACCGAGACGAGGGGGAGACCTGGAGGGGCTGATAGGGGACGAGGGGAAGTGGAAGGGGCCGATAACAAAGCGCAGCCTGATGATATGGATGGGAGGGGGACATACACATCCTAGTGGGGCAGAGTATACGGTTCCACTGCAGGACATTGCCTTAACCCCTCAAGGTCGCAGACATTTGGGATTTTTCTTAACCAGTTCCTGATCAAGCCCCCCCCCCCCCCACCTCCTCTTCTTGACCGGACACATTTTACTTGTACCTTAGTCCACGCAGATTTAAACGCTAGAACACTTTCTTGACCCCGGTTACTTTATAAATGTATTCACACTTTTTCCAGAATACAGAAGTTTATTATTGTTATGTGATTTTTAAATTGTATATATATTTATAAAAAAGAATAACCTTCTGTGGAGGTGAAATTTTTTTTTAACCAAAAAAAAAAATTTATATTTTATTATAATTTTTTTCTTTTATTTTAAAACACAAAAAAATAAATTGCTAAAAAACGTGAACTTGTTTTTCGTTTTTTTTTACTATTTCCCTATTTATATAATAACATATATAAATATAAAATAAAATACGAACAAATCAGTTTTTCACATTTTTTTTATTATAATATATATAATATATATATATTTATATATTTTATATATTATATATTATATAATATATTTTATATTTTAATATATATTTACAGGCAGTCCCCTACTTACACATAGTTCCGACTTACATACGTCCCCTAGTTACAAACGGAGACTTATGGGGCGTGGCTGACATTCAACACTGAGTCACGACCATGATAACCAAGTGCCAGCATGCCACGCTGCCATGAGTAAGACTTACGTAAAATCTTCAAAAAAAGGGGCACAAAGAAAAAAACAAATGTAAAAATGTTCCCTTAAATCCCCAAAAAACTTTTTGCGGGAAATTTTTTTAATAAATTACCTCTTTGACTTAAAACAAATTCAATTTTAAGAAACAAATACGGGTCCCTTCCCTTTTGAAACCCGGGGACCCCTTAAAATATTTTTAAATTTATTAAAAATTTAAAAAAAAGAACTTTAAAAAATGGGGGGAAAAAAAAATTTTTTTATTTCTATTTTATATATATTTATTTTAATAAAATAGTAAAAAAAATCAGTTTTTTCACATTTTTAAAGTTTATATTTTACTTTTATATATATATAATTGAAAAAATGTGAAACATTTTTTTTTTACTATTTTATAAATATTTTATTATATATATAAAGGGAATAGTAAAAAGAAAAAAACAGTTGTTCATCTTTTTTAGCTACCGTATATACACTTGAGTATAAGCTGAAGCACCTCATTTTACCACAAAAAAACTGGGAAAACTTGACTCGGGGTATAAAGCCTAGGGTGGGAAAACTCCCGGGGCAGCAATCGCCCTCACGTGCTAGACATGAAACGGGTTATTAGGAAATTGCGATTGTTTTACAAAAAGGGATCACACTGAAAAACTGGTCATTTAAATAATACAACCTCAAAAAAAAATTTACACACACACACATATATATATGATGGTAAATGTCCCCATAGGCATGTATAAGTCGTTTAATGTCCCCCATAGACAGGTTTAGGCAGTTTAATGTCCCCTATAGGCGGGTAAAAGGGCGGGGTTTCTGGGCCCAGCATTAAAAAATTAAAAATACCAGTACCACCTCTCCCCCTGCGCGCTCTACGAGGCCCCCCCAGGGGGTTCCGTCTTTTTCCAGGCAAAGGGGGAAAGTGTCATAGCACGCCGCCTGGCTTTTTTACTTAAAGAGAGGGCCCAATTTTTTGCTTGCGGGTTTTCCGGACCCTTTGGAAAAGGGAGCCCGGGGGCCTCTCTGCCGCAATAGTATCTTCAGTTTAAATGTGCCCCAGGGGAGGGGGGCCAACGGCAGGAAGAGATCTTTTCCAGCCCCCGGAAAACCATGGCACGAAAGGGGGCCTTTATATATATATACCCTATATCGGGTATATACGGTATTTATTTTTATTTAGCAGCAAAAGTACCTGAAAAACAGGGTTTTCCCAAAATTTATAGCACCTTTCAGGGGAGGTTTATAAAAAACTTCATATACAGTTTTAGGCTCGTCAGGGGCGGGGCTAATAGTTGCCATTTGAGCTGTTAATGTCTTTTTACCACATTTTTATTCTTTTGTATGGGTTTTGTGTTATTTTTTATTTCACATATTGTGCCCCCTTTTGGGGAACACCCCAAGTTATTACCCCAAATTTTTACAGGGGGAAAGCACCACTTGTAGTAAATTAAAAGGGGGCTGATCAAACACTGGTAAGACCCAGCTAGTCCTGCAGTTACCAAACCCAGGACCAGGTACCACACCCCAAAGGGAAGCCGGGAGACCCTTTCACCGGGAATTTTGCTTGCTGTCAGTGAATAGGGGCAGTCTTGTTTATTTTCAAAGGAAAGAACCCCAAATCCGATCCTCTCCGGCTGCACAGGTGGGTGAAAAGTTTTTCATGTCGGGCCCCATGGGAAAGCAAATATCTTTGGTCCCCCTTTACTCCCAACCTTAAATTTTCCCCATTGTGTAGTCTTAGTAGGCACCAGCGGAGATACCACCATCTAATTCTATTTTTCTCCCCCTTTTTCCCATAGCGGGGGCCCAAGAAATCGAGAAGCCATCGGGGCCCGGGGCCAAAATTTCATTAGGCCCCGGGAAAGGGAATCCCTTGGGGCTTATATTTTGATTGAACGGAAACCCGTGCAGATGTGACACTCAGGCAGCAGGAGACTGTGACACTTGGGCCACAGGAGACTGTGGGCCCCTATGGACTCATTTATGAGGGTCCTATACAGCAGCACCCCTTAATCTTAGGGCTGCCTACAAACCATACTAGAAGAAAGGACACACTGGGACAGGCTCTGCACCTATGTCAGTTTCTGTATTTTCCAAAAAAGGGCAGCAAGCAAGATCTTAAAAATTTAAGGGGCCCGTGAAACAAATATACCAAATGATTAAAGTATAAGTGAACATGAGGAGTAGCACTATCTATGGGCATTGTATAAGCTGTATGTGCAGGGGCACATCTAGAATTCATAGGGCCCAAAACTAAAATGAGATGGGCCCCTATCACCTAATGACAATAAAACTGCAGCAAGGGGTAACCCCCTAATTAAAAGGACGGGCCAATTCACCAAGTATCACAGATCTAACATAACATTTTAAAAAGCATCCCCATAAAAGTAAGTACCCCCCCTCACTTTTTTTGTAAAAAAATTGTTTAAATCTTTTCATGGGAAACAACCTGAAGATCTACCCCTTTTGTTTACAATGTAAAGTATCCTTGCACGGTTTGGGAATAAAAAGGGGAAATGTGGGGGCCCCAAAATAATTAAGATTTTATAAAAAATTTAAAAGTTACTTTTTTGTTTTTAAAACAGATAGAGAATTTTATGGGAGTTTAATTTTTGCCTACGGCAAAATATTAAATATAGTGCTCAAAATAAATAAACACAGACATCAATTCTAAACTGCTGGAAAAAAAAAGTGAGGAAACCCCTTTTTGGGCCAAGGGAGAAATTGTGCCCAGTTTGCTATTTTCCCTCCCCTGAGGTGTCAATGTGGAGCAGGTGTGTTACATTTTCTGTTATCGCTCTCACTCTCTCAACGGTCACGGGAAGTTTCACATGGCGCCTCATTGCAACGACCCTTCTGTCTGGGGAAACTAAAAAATAGAATTTTTACCCAAAAATAAAAAAAGGGCCGGGGTAATAAGTTTGCCAACCCCCCAACATTGAGTTCCAGCGCGGGGGCCCAAGCCCAACAGGGGTTTTAACAAGACATGGCCCAAACTCAGAACAGCCGGTCCCAAAAGAATTTTGAGTGCAGTGCCAGCGTCATAGCCGAGATAAAAGGTGCTGTCAGTTTTGGCGGGGGAGTTACAGGGGGGGGGGGTTCAGCCTGTCAGGGGCTCAGACCATCCCGCGCACACGGGAAATTACTTTGGGTTTCCCAAACGTCACCCCAAAATAAGCCTCTTCTAAAATAAGCACAAAAATCCCAAAAACATTTTTGATGAAACCCAAGTGGACTAAGGGGCATTAATTACTGGAACCATGTCCTGTGCCTGAATAAAAAACAATATTTTAACCATGTTTTTCCAAGCGTGTGGGGTGGGGGCAACCAGGTAAAGGGAAAAAAGACAAGTGTTCTGCCTACATCAACCGGGTTTGGGGGAGTGTAAATGGTTTGGGGGTTTCCGGGAGTGATGCTGGCTGTGGGGACTACGGGTTCATTAAAGGGAAACCCATGAATTCCAACATTTACTGTGACATCCAAAGCAGAGCTTTGAACCCCTCCCTTCGGGCCCCAGGGATATCCAACATGAAAACGCCCCCCAAACCCCTTTCCCAAACCCCACTCCCTTTGCTACAGAGAATGAAAAAAAATTTGGCAGGACGGGCCAAAGCGTCCCAGACCAAAACCCCAAGGGGAGAAACTGGGGGGCCTCCTCAAACAGAAGGTGGGGGAGCACAAGGTCCTACCACAACCAGCCCCGGAAGTCGTCTGGGGAAAGGGAAGAGACCAGTGGCTCAACCGGGAAAGCCCCTAGTGACCTCCAGGCCCAAAAGGGGGGGGAAATTGGGCGGGAAATAATTTTGGGGAAAACCGCCTTTTCATTTTCCCAGTAAAAGGCCCCCCCCCCCAACCCCCAAAGTCCCCCCCACTCTTGTTGTCATTGGGGTTTGTACCACTTTTTTTTAAACAGGGGGGGAACTCACTCTTGTTTTCACTTGGGGGGTGTACTCATTTTTTTGGGAAATTTAAGGGTTTTAACTCACCGGGTGTACTTAGGGGGTGTACTCATTTTTGTTGAAACTTGGGTTTTAACCCCACCCCTCTTTTGTCACTTAGGGGGTTTACTCACTTTTTTTTTTTCCCCCTTTGGGGGGACCTCACTTTTTTTTGTCACTGAGGGGTGTTCTAAACTTTTTTTTCCCCCAGGGGTTTTTGGGACAGGACCATATGAGAGAATGAGGCGTCCGAAAAGGAAAAAAACCCCTTTGCTCCACTTTTTGGGCCCCTCAGCCCTTTGAACACAAACCCAAAAGGTCACAGACCCGGGGGGGGGAAAATAGCAAACTGGGCACAATTTCTCCATTGCAATTGGGGGTGTACTCACAATTTGTTGCCCACTTAGGGGGGGAAACTTCCCTTTTGTTTTCCCCGGGGGGAATTTTCTCACTTTTGTCCCCAGTGTTTTAAAGACATTGTTTGGCTTTTTTGAATTTTTTTGAGGCCCCCACATTTCCCCTGTTTAAAAACCCGGGGCACTGCCCCTACTTTACATTGTATAAAAGGGGTCAGATCCTCGTTTTTGGTCCCTTTGAAAAGGTTATAATACAATATTTATAGAAATGGTAGGTTTTGAATTCTCGGGGTGGAATACGAAGATCTCAGAAATCCCCCATTCCATACACAAAGGTTCAATGTTCTTCCACCCCATTGCAGCTGCTGCAAATTTAAAAAAAATTTTTCTCGCTCTTGGGGGGACTTAACCCGGGCCCCCCCAACACCCCCATTTCACCTGGACCGCCACCAAACCCCAAACCCTTTCTGGGGATAGACTGCAAAAATCCCTTCCATTATTCCCCCCTTTTCAGGCGTTTCCAGAGAAACGGTGAAGACACCGGGGGCTGTGATGGCTATTTGTTTTTTAAAGAACTGGGCCCGGGGGCATTTTTTTGGGCGGGTTTTGACCTAAAAACCTACCCAAAACCCCCGTTCTTAGGGGTTATAAAAAAGTTTTAAAACTACAACTTTGGGACATTGGGGGGGGGCACCCAAACCCCCCCGCACCTTTGAATGTGCCAAGGATATGCTATGCTAGGCATACTACACGCCAGATTTATGAACCCACATACGACAGGTTCATACATAGTAACCCATTCTACACTCCTCTATATCAATTAGAACAGGTGTGTTGGCACCAAGTTTAATTCATATTGGCCTAGGTTTTTTATCTCATAGGGGACTACTCTGTGGGTTTTCTCCCCCCCCACGCACACACAAAAGGAGCAATCATGTCCCCTTTTAACTCTATAGGAAAAAACTTTCTAATGGGCTCCATACACTACACACCCAGAGGAGTCAGATCCTTCCCCCTAAATCTCTACAGGGGAAAAACTGCCATGGTGGGCCCCTATAAAACTGCACACACAGAGGAAAGGGAATACCTCCCTATAATCTTTATAGGAAACTAGCTGCTATGATGTCCCCCACCAACTGGGACACACCCGAGGGGGGGGGGGGGGGGGGGGGGAGATCATTCCCCCTTTTATCTCAAAAAGGGGGGGGCAACTGCTATGAAGTTTCCCCTACACTGCACACACAGAGGAGGGAATTTTCCCGCCCCCTTATCTCTACAGGAACCACTGCTATGATGTTTTTCCCCTATACTGCAACCCCCACAGAGGAGGGAATTTTGCTTAAAATCACTAATTACCCCCCCTCAGAATCGTAAAGGGTGAGGGTGTTAAGAGCGGAAATGACATTTTCAGCTGTGAATCCACACTGGGGAGAGTATAACACTTAGGCTATGTTTACACCGGGGTTAAAATGCGGGGCGTAATTTTTTTTCCCCCCAATTACCCGTGTGGGCCGGGGGCCCAGGAGGGAGTGGGGGGGGAGTGGGGGGCCCGGGAAACCCCCCTGGCCCATAGAATGCATTACCAGTTTGGGGCGAAAAACCCGCTAGTAAAAACAAAATGTCAATTATCTCCCCCCCGGCGTATTCGCCGAGCAGGGAAGGGGACTTTAAACCATAGTTTTTCCCAAGGGAAAAGAGGAAAAACCGTAATGACTGGGCCCCTTTTCAGCCCGTAATTGCCACCCGGGACGAAAAACAGACTGAATTACGTTTTCTGGTTTAAACGGTGGGGAACCGGCCTTAGGGAGAAGTTTCTCCCCTCTAACTTCCCCTCCATCCCTTTTCCCCTTTCCCCTCTCCATAGAAATTTTTAAAGGGGGGGGGGGAATTTAAACCCAATCACTGATTTTGCACTTTAATTTGGTTTTTAATTTGGGGGTGGAAATAGATTTAAATAAGGGGGGAAAGGACCTTATTTTGGGTGAAAGGGTCCAATAAAATTAAATTTCAACGTTTATTTCACCCAAAACTTTTTTAAAACACTCAAACCCGGCCCCCTTTATTAGGTAAAAACCAAAGCTGTTAAACTGGTTGGGGCCCCCCCTTTTGGGCCCTTCCCGAACTGCCCCCAATTTTTTCGTGGCATAGATTTTTCCCCAAGGGTTGGGGAACCCATGCCCAAATTTTACCCCGGGGGGCCCAAAAAAGTGCCCAAAAAAAATTCCCCACACCAAGACACCACCAAACCCCCAGCCGAACCGTTGATACAAGGCAGGATTTATCCAAAGGGTTTCATTTGTTGACGGGCCAAAAATTTTGACCCTAAACCAACCGAATGGGCGCAGCAAAATCGAGACCCCATCCGAACCGGCAAAAAGTTTTTTTTCCCAAACTTCTTTCCCGGCCAATTTCGAGGAGCTTGGGGAAAAAAGGAGCCTCAGTTTTTCCCGTTTTTTTTGCGGGGGGGGGGGGGGGGGGGGGGGAGGGGGCACCCGGGGGGTGGGGCTTGCTGCTGTACCCTCTGCCTCAAAATTTTGGGCCAAATGTGCGTTCAAAAAAAAAAAAGAAATTTTTTTTTTTTCTTCTTTCCTACCTTGGTTTTAACGGGGGGCTATTTTTGGTCACTTTTGCCTTTCTATCAGCTCGAACCCGTCCCGCCCATTCTCCCCTTTTACCTCTGGCATCAACAAGGGGATTTTTTTCCCCCCCCCCCAGGGCCCGCCCCTCACTGGTTTTTTTTTTCCTTTTTTGGAAACCCTTCCTTTAAAACCCCAAGAAGGTTGTGCGTGAAAATCCCAGGGGATCAGGGATTTTTTGAAAAAAACTCCCGACCAGCCCCTTTTGGCACCAAAAACCATGCCCACGTTTAAAGGCACTCAAATCAAACCCTTTTTTAATTCCCCCTACCGGGGGCTCGGTTTTTTTCTTCAGGAATTTCTTTAAAATGTCTCATGCCTAAATTTCACTGATTTTGGCCCATGTGATTTGGGTGATTTTAAAAAAAAAGTGTTTAAAAGAGCAGTTGGACAGGGGTACCTAATAAAAGAGGGCCCTGGTGATTTTAAAGTAATTCGGGGTCCAGCCCCGATGCTGCAGGTTTCCCCCCCTCTTCTTCTGAAGCCAACCCGGGCCTTTACATACTGCTCAAAAAGGCCCTTTTGTGATTCAGGCGATAAAAAAGTGCCGCCCCAGCCCCCAGAAGATACAACGGCCTGAGCGGGGCGCCGACCCCTGGGCGCGGCGTCATAATAGGGTCTCGGAAGGGCGCCCCCTCTGGTGCTTTGATCTTACCGATATGCCATCAAAGTATGAGATTGATTAACCATTTACCCTTGTTAAACAAAGGGGCCTCGAGAGCCCAATCAAACTTTTTGATTTCCCTTTTACGGAAAAACCCCCAATATTTTTAACAAGTAAAGGTGTCAAACACTTGGGTTTTTCGTTTTCCCCATCGGAATATCCCCCGAAAATTTAACAAAAACAAATATCACATGGGGGGGATTTAAAAAATTTTTTTAGATAGATGCCAACAGCGGGTTCCCCCCTTTTTTCAGATAAAAAAATTCCCGGGCCTTTTTTTTTCCATAACTAAAAAACCCAAAAGAATACCCCCAAAGGCATTGCAAAAAACTTCCCCAAATTTTTGGGGCGACCGTTTTGGTGACAATTCACCCTTAATCATGGAGGTGGATTTATAACCATGATTCCTGTCCTGTAACAAATAGGAAAGTTAAAGGGGTGCTCCCATCATAGACCTTGAAGGCATATTGATAGGATATGCGAACAGACTCTGATAGGAGCAGGTCTCGCCTCTTGGCCTCGCACCTATTTCAGTATCTTAAAGGGGTTGTCTCACTACAAAGATGAAGGGAACACTAAGTGAAGACGTTTTCCAAATACATTGCTTTGTTCATCTTTTTTTGTTAAGGAGCTACAAATTATTTTATCACCTTCTGAGGGCTCTCAGGTTTCCCAAGTTACTGACCTGTGTACTTCTTCTCCCCTGCTGTTTGTTCTATGTGATAGCAGGGAGTGAAGTCATCACTCAGGCTGCAACCAGCAGCCTGAGAGCTTGTGTGTTATCTGATCTTTCAGACAAAATATAGTAATTACTCTACTGTTTATTTTAGCTCAGCAGCTTCTCCTGTCCTCAGAGAAGGTAATTTAGCTAATCTAGACTAATAAACATAATAAACAGAGAAGTCTGAATACAAGGAGCTCATATGCTAATTACAGACAGCTTGACCAGGAAGTGACAGAGCAAAGCAACATTATTTCATTTATGCAGCCTATGAAACTTTGAGATCAGACAATCTCTTTAAAGGGGTGCTCCCACCATAGACCTTGAAGGTATATTGATAGGATATGCGAACAAAGTTTAATAGGTGCAGGTCTCAGCTCTGGGACTCGCACCTAATTCAGAAACGGGCCCCCAAAAGTGTCCGTTCAGAATGGAGATCCGGTTGTACAGATGCCTGAATTTCCATTGTGTTCTATAGGAATACTCCTATACTTATAACTGCCATAGAAATGAATGGAGAGTTGTGCGCAAGTGCAGCCGGCTCTCCATAACTTTCAGGGGCCCGTTCCTGAGGTAGGTGCAGAGCCCAGAGGTGGGACCCACAACTATCAGAGTTTGCTTGCGTATCCTATTGATGTACCATCAGATTGTATGGTCAGAGCAACCCTTTAAATTTCTAATCTTAGGGCGACATGTATGAAACTTGGCAGCGATACAGCAGTTCTAAATCGATACAGAGGAGTGTAGAAGTATCATATGAAAGCGTGTTATGCGCCAGTCTCTGTCTCCGCTGGGGTGTGGATTTGTAGGGCAGTTTCACACCAAACTTTGGTACATTTGTGGCGCATTCAGAAGTCTCCTGTCTGGTGCAGACTCCGCCAAGTTTTGGAGCACAACTATCCATACATCTACAGTATAGAACAGGGCTATGACAGCTTTTTGGCTCAAAGTATCCAGAGCTCTGGCGCAGCCCCGGTCATACGTGGAGTTTTCTTCTCAAACTTTCCAACCTTTTGTTGCATCTCCTCAGAGATCAGATTCTGGATGATACAATCTATGAAGATAAAGAGAAGAGAAGCTCAGCATCTTCCCAGGATGGATCAGGGAGTCAGGTTATGTAAAATAATCTCCAAGGTCAGGCATGACGTTTTAAATTGTGATCTCTCACCTCTGTCTACAAGTGTCACCTGCTGCAGGGGTGTCACAAGGGGGCCTTATTTGTTCTGTGTCTATGAGATTAGGGACACTGCCCAAGTAGTTGGCTTGGGATCCCTTACTGAAGCTAGTATT
>JAODAL010043818.1:0-33490 GCA_025379985.1 Phyllomedusa bahiana
TTGTGCTGAAAAGCTCGGCTTATACTCGATTATATATACGGTAGTTAAAACTTACATGTTAATAGAAGTGTCCATAACCAAGGTCAGACTGACCCACCAAAGTACTACAGTAATGTTACCCTAATATATCAGAGCTTCAAAGGTTAATTAGCAGATGATAACCTCACTAGGAGTGTTATAGAATTGTCACCAAGTAATTCCTCAGAGTGAGATAGGCACTCAAGCAATTCCCTAAACAGGCAAAACCAGAACCGACTCTAAACTACTGTTTGAAATCCAACACCCTCTGGGTGGCAGAATTTAAGGATCCCTCCAGGTGTTTACCAGAGCCTGCTGCAATGCAGAATGAACTTAGCTGCTAGAGACCCAGGTTACGTTACCATAGGGCTGTAAGAGGGCAAATGCGAATGGGGAGGAAGGAGAGAAAAGACAAGAGCATACAGGACAAAGAAAAACGCTGAAAAAAAACAACTGAAGTCAAACTAGCTGGCGTCAAATTTGAATGGAGCAGCAGAAGAGTCACCATAAAACAGGAAATACACTAAGGGCCACATGTATGAAAACTGTCTTGGTCTAAGACTTTCTTTGTTGTCCATAGCAATCAATCAGAGTTCCCCTTACATTTCATCTATTGCTCTGAAAGAATGAAACAGGCGCTCTAATTGGTTGCTATGGGCAACAAAGAAAGTCTTAGACCAGACAGTTTTGATACATGTCCCCTTAGAGCGCAGTTTAGAAAAAGGAATCAAGCCAGGATACCAAGAAAATTACAAGCAACGGGAGAAGTAACAGACATGTTTTAATACCCGTCCAAATCCACAGATTGGACATAGATACATGAGTCTTATAGGCTCTGTTCCAAGCCCAAGTTGAGGCTTGGTAAGATGGCAAGAAAACATTAGGGTATGTTCACATAACGTAATTTTTTTGGGATGTAATTTGCACTAACGTATGTCCAAAAATAAACTTCAAACAATGCTATATTCAGCTCTCGTTGGTTCCAATGTAAAATACGAGCAATCTTTCACATGACGCATATTTTACAAGCATATTTGTGAAGCGTATTTAGGAACGATTTAACCTGCGCAAATGTAATGCCTTGTCAATCCTTGAGGCGTTTACGCTAAATATGTCCACATAAAAAGAATAGCAGAGTGTATTTTCGACATGTAAACACCTCAAAATACGCTCCACACTTTAAAGAAAAAAAATACACATCAAAATACATATCTATCTAGGTGTAATTTGAAGCCTCAAAATTACATTGTGTAAACATACCTTTTAAGGAATTTTAAAGAGGAATTACCAAAGTATTTAAAAGTGGACATGCACATGTCCTGTAAAATAATTTCTTTGTTGGAGCCACTGAACTTTAGTTCAACATTGTCCATAACTTAAATTTCACATATGAGGTTGGAGACTTTTGCAACATTATATGGTGAGATGGTGGGCGAAAAAGCTTCAGTCTTCTCCTTTACAATTTCAAAAACTTCCCAAAATATTTATTCCATATTTTCAATTTGAGATACATTATTTATGTTTACAGATTTATTCCATATTTGCAATTTGAGATAGAGATAGATAGAGCACACCCCAGAGCCCTTACAACCATCTGTTAACGATCTTCATCTCTTCACAGGTATATAAATGTGTTGGACAGCAATCCAGCTATATATTTTTAATTGTACTGCTTTGTCTCATGGTATGTGAATGCATAGATTTTACTCAATCTCTGTCTTCAATAATCATCCTGTGTTTGTGTTGCTATTGACCCCACATATTGTAGTTTCTTCTCTCTGCTGGCTCATTTGTAACTCCACCCACTGCTGACACCTGGGTCCGCTGATTTATATCAATGAACTCCACAGAGAATAGTATAAATTAGAGAGCTCAGGTCAGTTTCACCAAGGGTCAGTTTGCCATGTAAGGAAGTGACAAATTTGGAAGTGAATCTGCAGAAATATGACAGAAATGAGACTGAAGTGGGCAGAAGGGGGCTAGGAGGATCACCTTTTTTGTGAGTAACTGGTCTTTTTAAAATATACCTTATTCACCATGCTCACTTTTGCTATCTATCTTACCGCCATCTGCCTACTATCCTACCACACAGTCATGCCCCCTGAGAATCTTATCCATATCAGCTCCTCCCTCCTTCCCTCACCTATGTATACATCCCACACACTATTTTCCCTTTTCAACTACCACAAACCACCGGCTTACATAGTGCCGCACCGTTCAATTACATCACTGAACCATCTGTGTTGTGCTGTGCTGTCACTTTTCATTCTCCTTCTTCTCGCTGCAGGTGACATTTCTCCTAATCCCGGCCCACCATCCTTTACTGCTCATCCCACTTCCTCCCCTACCTCCCATAGAAACCCTGCTAACCTGCTTGCTATTCATTGTATGTCTTTTCCTGTCCCTTTGTGGAACACCCGATCTGTCTGTAACAAACTCACTGCTGTTCCTTACCTGTTCCTTTCTAGCTCCCTTAACCTGCTAGCTCTCACAGAAACATGGCTCCAGCAATCAGACACTGCTTCCCTTGCTGCTCTCACTTATGGTGGCTTACACTTCACCCACACCTCCACACCCACACAACATACATAATTAATTGGTTTCAGGACAAATCTATGGGAAATTACTAAATGGTTCCAAAGCCCCAAAATGTCACCCAACATAATGCAAAATGAAGATTAAAGATAATGCAGAAATATTAAAGATAACAGTCAGAAAGAGCTGCTGGTAGCTGGAAATAAATTTTTATGTTGAGGATTGGAGCTTTTATCGGTCATATAATATGTACCAGAAAAGAAAATGGAGTCCTCACCTGGCGCTCAATGAAATTGTACTTCTTGCACATGTAAAAAGCAGTACAGGACATGTTGTACTGCACTGTATTGTAGAGAGGTGCTACTAGACTGCCAATCACTGCATGCAGTGCACTAATACAGAGGTTTTTCAGCTAAAATGTTCATGATATTTTGTTGGCTCCTTCATCAATCACATTAGCAGTCAATCAGCAGTGTGACATTGTATGATAAGTGAGGTTTCAAGATATAGGGCCACATGTATGAAAACTGTCTAGGTCTAAAACTCATTTTGTTGCTCATAGCAACCAATCGAGTCCCCTTTTTTTTTTCCAGAGCACTATAAAAAAATAAAGGGGGCGCTCGTTTGGGTTGAAAGGGCAACAAAATGAGTTTTAGACCTTGACAGTTTTCATACATGTGACCATTGTAAGTTGAGGGTGTACTGCATATGTTATACTCTACACTCAAAGAAGTCAATCATTCCTGACATTTGCTAACTCTGTGTGTCAGGTCATTAGCAAGAGTTAGTTTTATTTCTTTATATCTACTCTTGTATTTATATATTTTATTTGAAACTTCCTGTCTAGTCCAATTTGCTTACTAATAATACAAGGAAAAAAAATTACAGTATCCTGAGATGACTTTCTCATTTTAGTCATAGCAAAAAATTATTCTCATAGCAAAGTCAGCAGATATATGGAGCTAAGATATTTATGCACCATTAAGCTGTCATTTTGACAAAGTTTATTTTTCTACTAGGGAGACACTTCAATATCACACAAAGAAAGTATAAAGTGAGGCTCTTGATTTTTTATTTTAATCTGGCCAAGTGCAAAACTGTAGTGTTCTATTACTGTATGGATACTTGCAATTCTATTGACGATGTTTAGGTTGAGGATAAAGATGCTTTAACAATTTAGCAACTTAGGGCCTCATGTATGAAAACTGTCTAGGTCTAAGACTTTCCTTTTTTGCCCATAGACCCAAATCACAGCTCCCCGTTCATTTCATATAGTGCTCTGAAAAATGAAAGGGGCACGCTGATTGGTTGCTATGGGCAACAAAGACAGTCTTAGAACTAGACAGCTTTCATAAGTTACATGTGGCCCTTGGTATCTTGTTTGATGTATCTAAACTAAAACTGGATGTTGAATGCCAATTAGATTCCTATAATTAACAACTCTTGGAGGAATTATGCATTCGTTCCCGTTTGCTTTTTTAGCATTTCAAATTTTTGCCCCTAATATTGAAAGTGCTTTTCATTTATTCAAATCAACTCACAGTGAATACTGGCAAAGCTTGGTTGTGCTTATGGCTTCTGGTTGGATATGTTTCTCTTTTCATTACACGTTTAATTTAACATATAATTGTGTCACTAACTACTGACCACAGTAAAATCTAATATCTATTCAATATTGTGCAAAGATCATATCTTTATGAAAAGGCAAAGTTACCTGAAACAGGAAAGAATTTTGTAATTATTTTTGGGAAATTTTTTAAAGAACATCACATTACGGATGCTTTCATATATAGCATTTTCATAAACAACGTCAGGATTTTGGTGACCTTTTAATGGCATTTTCCTTTGTCACAAACAGTGTGGCCAGATGTTACTTTACTGCCTTATTCATTTACATGTATGTCATCTATGGTGGCTTGCACATCAAAGCAATGCTCAATGAATTCATAATGTAGGACTAACTAATAGTTAAATTAAGTTAAAGTTTAAGTAAAATAAAGTATATGCCTAATAAAGTGCAAAAAGAAAATTTTTCATAATAAATTGGTTCTATTTTGGAAAAACGGCTTAATCACAGTTTGTTTTTAGAGTAAAAAGCGGCTCAGGAGCGAAACCCACTCCACACAGGGGTAATGATTGTTAGTTACAGCCAGCACCAACCTTAGAAAAAAGCAATAAATCCCAAACCCCCCATTTTTACACCCTACCGTGGTCAATGTGACGCTATTTAGGCAGTTTTAAAAAAGAACTGGGAATTGGGGAGCATTTTCTCGATTAAGCGCAGTAGCTCGCAATACATGGAAAGTGCACCCCAAAATAACTGTTGAACATAGCCCTTTGGGTCCCTTTCAGATGGGGGCATTTTTTTAAAAGCATTTTTTGGGGTTTTTAATGCGTTTTTTTTTGCAGAAATACACAGCATTAATTGCCATGAATTTCTGCAAAGATAAACCGCATCAAAAAATGCACCAATCGCTGAACATGTTTGGTGGATTTTTGATACGTTTTTATGCAGAACTACACAGCGTAGAAGGTGCCTGAATCTATGAACCTCTTCTACTGTAGGTCATAGATTTAGCATTTTCAAGCTCAACACAATTTTTAAGCCAAAATAAAACACTTTTTAAATTGGGCTACCCTGTTTCAAAAATAATGATTGTATTTGCCCAAATGAAGTCATAGAATAAGGGGGGTTTTTTTGGCAAAACACCCCAAATGCCCCCCCCATCTCAGGGCATTACAAAGTGCCCCAGGTGCCCGATAATGCACCAAAATTTTTTTTAGGCCCTGCTCAAAAATTTAGCAACAGGCTAGTTTTTGGGCTGAAAGGATACCAGAATACTTGTGCAGCCCCGTACATACACGTCGCCCTTAGATACCAGAGTCAGTGCAACCGCAGCATGAAAACCATTACATTGGGCCACAAATCAAAACCCATCTGTAAGGTGCCGCCGATGGACGAAAGCGGGCCCGACCCCCGACATCCGGGTTGGATCCCGTGATCACCCGCAAGCGGGTGGTACTGGGGGAAACCAAAAGCCGGAGTGGGGCTAAGGGGCCCGGTCTTGCCAAGCCCCCGCAAAGCGGGGTGGACTTCTGCGGGCCCCGGACCCCACGTGGCCCTGCGGGGCAGCCAGGGGTGCGAGCAGGAATCCAGGCGGTGGAGTACAGGAACAAGGAACATGCACACAGGTTTTCAGGAGGGGTTAAACGTACACATAGCAAACCACGGTTTGGCAGGAAAGGGCGGGAAACACATCAGGTACAGACCAGGGGGAAAAACGGGGAACAGGAGAGCACATACAGGACAGGAACACGGCAGGTACAGGAGACACAACACAACGGACGAGGCCCGGAGCTCAATACCAAAACACTGGGCCACATCTAGGGTTTAAAATCCAACAGCAGACCTGAATCTGGAAACTCAAAATGGGAAGCAGCTGGACACACAACAGACGCATGAAACGACCCAGGAGAGACAGAACTTCCTTTATACCAAGGCAGGGGTTAAGAGGGAAAGGGCACAGAACAGAAACATTTTAAAAGGGAGGGAAACTGCCGCGCGCACGGGGCCCTTTGAGGGAAATTCACAGACAGGAACCCCCGGGAAACAACAAGACTGGGGCAGGGCGGACAGGGGAGTACATAGCAAACACGGCTGCTGGGGCCCCCTGCACAGGGACCCAGAGAAAATGGGGGGGGGGGGGGGGGAAAAAGGAAAAAGACCCGCCCAAAGGCATTCCGCCCCGGATGAACTTGACACATCAATCACATCCTTTCGGTCTGCCCTGTTTTTTCTCCCAATTAACCCGGGAAGGTGGTATGAGAGGATTTTGAAAAAAGTACAGTTCCCTAGGGGGAATTAAAAAAATTGTGTGAAAAAAATGTTTTAAACCTTTTACAGAAAATGAAAAGCTAAAAATGCCTCCTTTTTCTATTTACCATGTATACAAACAAAATAGTTGTAAACTAATATATAACCCTTCATAATATAATGAGCTTTCACTCGTGTTATGCTGTCATCTTGGGCTGGTCTGGGGGGTCACTATTTGTTTGACGATTGCATTTTGGGTACAGATCGATCGATAGTCGATAGCGCCCATCGTAAAAGGTTTTTTTGATAGTGGCTCGATTATGCGCGATGACCATTAAAGTCATGGGAGAGCAACAACACATCATTATTACACCCAAGCAAGGGCTGGATAAAGCTGAAATTAACATCTCACAACAGTCAAATGGCTACGTCCTAACATCTTAGGCAACACACATAGAGGTTATAAAAGTCACAGAAAAGAAAGTCACAGACCATTATACTATCCTGCTTGTACCAAGCCCTGAACCCTTAAACCCTGCATCACCCATCAAATTAAAGAAGTGCCAGAATGGCAGTATGATTTGAACTCATCATGTTACTTGAACTGGACATTGAATATCCCTGTCCTGGAAGCAGCATTACCCCAAACCTGCATTAAACCCCACATTTAAAAAGTGGACGAAAAAGGAGTCTTTTCAACACCATTTTTAGTTTTCACTGGTACATAGACTATCCCTTGTCCTGGGCCCACAGCATAGACCCAAACCTGCATGACCCCCATCATTTAAAAATGACGAAAAAGGAGTCTTACAAAACCACCATTTTTTAGTTTCACTGGACATTGACTGATACCTGTACCTGGGCCGCAGCATGAGCCCCAAACCTGCATGACCCCCACATTTAAAAAGTGACGGAAAAGGAGTCTTCAACCACCATTTTTTAGTTTCACTGACCTATTGACTATACTTCCTGGGCACAGCATGAGCCCCAAACCGTGCACTGTACCGCCCACATTTAAAAATGTGCCGGAAAAAGGATCTTTCAAAACCACATTTTAGTTTCACTGGACATTGACATATAACCTGTGCGCTGGTCCACAGCATGAGCCCCAAACCTGCAGACCCCCACATTTAAAAAGTTGCTGGAAAAAGTAGTCTTTCAACCACCATTGTTAGTTTCACTGGAGACATTGACTATACCTTTCCTGGGCCACAGCATGAGCCCCAAACCAGCATTAACCCCCACAATTAAAAAGTGCCGAAAAAAGAGATCTTATCAAACCACCATTTTAGTTTTCACTGACATTGACTATACCTGTCTCTGGGCCACAGCATGAGCCCCAAACCTGCATGAACCCCCACACGATAAAAAGTGGCCCCTGAAAAAGAAGTCTTTCACCACCATTTTATGTTTCACTGGACATTGACTATACCTGTCCCTGGGCCACAGCATGAGCCCCAAACCTGCATGACCACCCCACATTTAAAAAGTGCCTGGAAAAAAGGAGTCTTTTCACCACCATTTTTATTTCACTGGACATTGTGACTATACCTGTCCTGGGCCACAGCATGAGCCCCAAACCGTTCATGACCCCCACATTTACAAAGTGCCGGGAAAAAGGTAGTCTTTCAAAACCACCATATTTAGTTTCACTGGACATTGACTATACCTTCCTGGGCCACACAGCATGACCCAGGGTCCAGGAGTTTATAGTGGGTGCGGTTGAAAGCCCAGGCTGGCGTCCCGTCATCTATAACACGCAGGTTAAAATCCTTTGCCCTGATGACGCAGCAACGAAAACTGTCGTCTGAATCACGAGTGCGGAAGCGGAGTGTGAGAACTCCATGCCTTCCTCTGACACAGTAAAAATCCTGTTAGCGCTTGCCCCTTCCGTAAGAGTGTGGACCGAATTTAGCTTCACTGAAATACTGGTGTTAACGCTCCTGATTACAACCCAGGTGTCCCTTTATCATGCCATTCTTTTCTCATTTTAACTCAAAACGGTGCCTGGAGGATAATGGACTCTGTACTTTTTCTCTGTCTAGTGCTCCATACGCCATGTATCTCTGAATAACCTACTACATCTGGTCAAGTTTTTCCAGTACCTCCCTTGTACAATTCAGAGGAATTTTTTTAACAGCTATTTTTGTACATGCAAGTTTTTTAGTACTTTAATTCTAGAAAACACATTTTTAAAATAGAGAATCCCATCCATGTCTTTTTTCTCTTTTTTCATTGTATTAAAATGTGTTGTCTCATACAGGGATTGATAGCTATGTTAAAGATCTGCAAAACAAGTCATTTTGCAATAGTTTTCCATTAACAGTGTCCAACCAAGTCCTGTTTCTTCTCTGAACAGCACCTAAATCACCCTTGAGCCACTTCTTGACAATTGTTGCCAAACAAATGTCTGTAGAAACAACATTTTTTAGAATAGGAACCCCTGTATATAGCGCATTTCACATCAAAATGAATGCCCCCAAAAATCAAGCATTACCCTTGAGCCACTTTGGTCAATTGTTAAGAACAAATGTCCTGTTAGAAACAACATTTTTAGAAATAGGACCTGTAGTATAGCTGCATGTCACAGCAAAATTGCCCCCAAAAATTCAAAGCATGACCATGAGCCACATTGGTCAATTGTGAAGAACAAATGTCCTGTTAGATAACAACATTTAGTAGAATGAGGCAACCTGTAGTATAGCTGCATTACAAGCAAAATGCCCCCAAAAATTCAAAACATGACGCCTTGAGCCACTTGGTCAATTGTGAAGAACAAATGTCTTGATAGAAACAACATTTTTAGAATAGGACCTTTAGAATAGCTGCAATGTCCCACATCACAGCAAATGCCCCCCAAAAATTCAAAGCATGACCTTGAGAACTATTTGGTCAATTGTGAAGAACAAATGTCTGTTAGAAATCAACAATTATTAGAATATGACCCTTTAGTATAGCTCATGTCACAGCAAAATCCCCCAAAAAATTCAAAGCCATGACCCTCTGACCACTTAGGTCAATTGGTGAAGAAGCACAAATCAGTGTAGAAACCAACACATTTTTTTATTAGAATATCTGTAGTATTGCTGCATTTCAAAGCAGCATGACCCAAAAAAATTATAAAAATGACTTCTTCAGGCCACTGTTTAAAAATTGTGAGGGGAGAAATGCCACTTAGAAGCCACATTTCTATCCAAAGGACCATAATTATATGCTTATCTCACAGCAACATGACCCCAAAAAATTATAAATTATGACTTCTCAGCCACTATAAAAGAAATTGTGAGGAGAATGCCACTTAGAAGTCACATTTTCTGTTCCAAAAGGACCATGATTATTGCTGTATTCACAGCAACATGACCTCAAAACCATTGACAATGCGAAAACTTCTAAGGAAAAAGTTGATAAATGGAATACGTGTTTGTCATGAAACTGCTGTCCTTTTACAGTCCTCCTCACAGCAAAAAAAACCATCAAAATGAACTGTTTGGGAAAAGTAGAATAAAAATAGCAGTAAGAATGATCATTTTAAAAAAAAGATTTTCAAGAGGACCATTTCTGTTTGAAAAGGAATGTGAAGTTAGACCCGGCAACTAATCGGAGACTCGAAATCGCCCCTCGGCAATTGGGGCCTCAACATCATCAGAAGATCCAATGCCTGATTCATCTTCGATGAAAGTCAAACGATCCACATATCTGTGGAAAGCCAGCCGGAGTGCGGTTTGTCTGTAATGAACTCCTCCAGCTGATGCTGAAGGTCCCTCTCAGATTGAACGCTGGCTGCTGGGCAGGCAACACCTCTAAGGCGTGACGACCAGCTTCGGCCATTCTTCCATTTTGGATACCCCAGAAGTCTATTGGTCCCGTAAGCACACATGCAAAAAACATTCTGAGTTTGAGACGCAGAAATTCGTGACACCATGATCTTAAAGCTGATCTCTGTGTGTTGGGATGAGTGCCCTGCATGCATGCGTTGGTGAGGTGGTAAACAAAGATTGCCAGAGGTCACCCATTAGGCTCTGCCACCTTGCCCTGCTGCTGCCGCTACGCCTACTTGGCAGCTTTGACTCCACTGCAGTCACGTCGCTGATGTTGTTCCACCGTGACATTTGGGAACGGTGAATGCAGAGACGCAACAGATATGTCTCCAGTTGATCAATCAGCAAGGTCCTCCATTTTCCTGCATTTTAATCTCTAATTTGGTAGGGTGAAGGAGTGCTGATTTTTTTTTTGGTACCGGGATCCAGGATGGTTGCCAGCCCAGTAACTGTTGTTCATTTTGATGGCTTTTTAATTCGAGGATCATGTTGGAGAAATGGAGCATCCAAGCACTCTGTGAGAATGGAGCCTTGATTTCCCAAGCCTCTGGGTCGAGGGGCACTAGCAAACTGATCTCCTCATCTTCCTCCTCCTCCTCACAGTCCCTGCGCCAACCTCTTTCCAAGGCAGGGAACGTCGGTGAACATCCATCGTGTCTAAGGAATACCGTCCACCTCCTCCTCCTCCTCCGCTGCCTCCGGCACAGCTTTCAATTCAACACAGCCCTGGCCTTGCCTGAGATGATGCAGCCTGAGAGCTGTGCGCCACCCTTGCACTAGCTCTGGACCCGAACCACTGCCCTAATGAAGACCCGATGAAATTGTAAAGCTGTCGGGCCTTTGGATTGACGGGAGAGAAGGGCCCGTTTCCGCATCTGTGTCCGTCTCCTCCTCCGTCGCTGGCGGGACCTTTTGTTTTCAGAGAGTCCAACGGATCGTTCCAGAATAAGAAACACCGACAAAGCTCATGCTGACAAGGGCATTGTCCGCAACTGAAACCATTTTTGTGGCTTCTTTCTTCAAAACTGGCAAGGATGGTGCAGAGCTCTTCACCTCCTCCACTCTCGGTGGTTCCAACACCCCGATGTCCGTAACCGCTGCATGTCAGGCGAGCCATTGTCACTACATATCGTACTGCTTAATGGCATTGTCGCTGCTGCAGCAATCCGCTGGACAATATGTGGAGGCTGGAATTCCATCGTGTTGCCTACGTCAACAATGAGACGGTTGAACGGGAGGCCGAAGCTGGACGCTGCAGAACGCGCCAGGCGGGATGAAGCAGTGCGAACGGCGGAAGTGCGAACTCAGACCTCGAGCCTTCTCATCAGGCAGTCCAGACCCGGGTACTCTTTTAGAAAATTTCTGGACGACAAGGTTCATGACATGTGCCAGCAAGGGATGTGGCTCCAGCCAACCGAACTTAAGGGCGGCAAGCAGATTTCGCCCGTTAGCTCGCACCTCACACTTGCCTGGCACAAATAGGTTCTTGTCACCCAGACCCATCGCTCGGTCTCGTGCTTAGAGCCGTACCACAGCTCCTGACCTGTGAGTGACGGTACTCCAAGAGGCAGAATTAATATTCAACACGGCCTGTGTCTCTGGGCATGTTATGCCCACCAGATGGACTCTTGGGGGAAAGAGCCCTGCACCATCCCTGCAGTTTTGAAAGCGTGCTCCGAGCCTGACAGAGCCACCGCACCCCCGAGACATACACCCAGCTCACCCAGTGAGCTGTCACTGAGATATAGCGCCTGGCCGTGCTTACTAGTCCATGTCGGTGGGTGAAGATGGGACTTTTCCGGACACAGACAGACAACGCGCTGAAGATTGTTAGATACCACGTGGCTGGACCGAGGCAGGGACGGCTTTTCTGGCAAAGAAATGCCGCTCCGGACATCTGGTAATTGGGGGCAGGGCGAGGGCCATGACGTGGCGGAACCCAACCTGTGTCCAGGCCAGACGGAAAGGCATAACATATCCATGGCCAAAAGCCCTGGCAATGCCAGACATTCCCATGCTTTGGCTTTGGATGGTTTTGGGTTAAAGGTTCTTCTGTTCCGTTTCGCCAAACCTGGAAACGAGAAGGCTGGCTGTGTAGTACAGGGTGGCCTCTGTACGGCGTGCAGGTCGTCAAACAGGCGGAGATAAGGGGTAGGATGGGTCCACTGGTGGCTGGTGTTACTTTCGGGTGCGACGGTGAGGCTCGAAGCGTAGGCTGATCCCTGATCGATGTACTCTGAGAGACATTGGGCAGCGTAGGAACGCTTGGTGGTGGCGGAGGAGGAGGAGGCGGAGAAAGAGTGTTGTGACAGTGGTTGGAGGCCGGCGTCGGTCTGGGCCTTTTTTTGGCCAAGTTTTCCCTCCATTTCACTCATGCATTCGCTGCATGTGACAGAACAAACAATGTTGGTGGTGGTTAACCACTTTAAGTTCTTGCCTCTACTTATGCGTTTACGGCAAAGGCGGCATATGACATCGCTGGGTGAATCAAGGCTTTGCTCAAAGAAGGCCCCAGGCTTGAGAGGTCCCTGGACCTTTTGACGGCGATAAGCGAGGAGCGGTTTGCGCTACCGTTGAGGCTGGCGAATCATATCACGGAACTTCTGGCGACCGCCCTCCTCCCTTTTTGTGCGGTACCCGTATTGACACTACGCCCATCAGTCTCCTCCTCGTTCCCACTGATGAAGCGCTCGCAAGCAATTCCTGCGGAAAAGACCAGGATGGATCCCACTGTCGTCACTCATCATCATCATCATCACAGGTGACTTGGTCGTCCTGACTTTCTGCATCCAAAAGTCTGGCGGGCTACAGCAAGGCACTGCAGAAGGCGATGCCCGACCGACCTGATTTTGCCGATTGACCTGCCTTTCCTTTCACCTCCTCCTGGTGGCATCAGTAACAGGGCGGTCAGAGCAGGACTAAATCATCCTCTTGATCTTTTAACATCCTTCTGACCCCAACCGCATTTTTGTCATTCAGAATAGGTCTTCACAAATGGATTATCCTACAGTGGTTGGTACACCGATTGACATTTGCGCTGCTTCATGTTTGACGGATGCTGATGATGCTGATGACACATTTGTTGGCCGTGACTGCGCGGGACGGGAGGTAAGGACGCGTAGATTGCAGGTTGCATTAACCACTGAAGGACAGATTGGCGACGATGTCGTTACTTTAGATTCACAGCCCTGACCCAGCATTTGACAGGCCTGACGAGTCCTGCAACTGACGATCCGCTTGGCATGCGTGTTTTTCGCCATCACTGGAAGGAGTCACCGTTTCACACGTACCGTCTACCTCCATGTGCTACCCCCTCTTGCTCGCTTACACCTTGCATTTTCGCTCCATTCCAGAAATATAAAAATTTGAGAAGGTATGGAATATTGTTGGAAAGCTCATATTAAAAGACGGCAAATCACAGCTATTCTCAAATCCCTCAATCAATAACAAAATTGCTGGATTCAAATTTAACTGCAAGGTGTCTATCAACAAATCTGGAACCTGGCAAAATTCCAAAAAAACACGTATCCTGTTTTTTTTTTATGGAAAATAGAAATGGTAATTTTTGCACCTTTCAATTCAACCTGTGGTGGAATATAGAATTGCTGGTTTTAAGATTTACGTATATGCTGCGTTCAATGAACAGTACTGGGTGCGCAAAAGTCAAAAAAACCGTATCTGTGTATGTTTTCGTTAATACAACCGAGTATTTTTTGCACCTGTTCAATTCACCTTGAATAAAGAAATAGCTGTTTTAAGAATTTACGTAGGATCTGCGTCAATGAACAGTACTGGGTGCGCAAAAGTCAAAAAACACGTAATTGTTATGATTTTTGATTATAATAAACTGTATTTTTTGCACCTTTCAATACACGCTGTGTTGAATATAGAATTGCCTGTTTTAAGATATACGTAATGCTGCTCAATGAACAGTACTGGGTGCGCAAAGTCAAAAAACACGTATCAGTTATGTTTTTCGAATAATACACGTATTTTTGCACCTTTCCAATTCACCTGTGGTGAATATAGAAATGCCTTTTTTAAGATTTTACGTAGAGTGCTTGCGTCAATGAACAGTACTGGTGCGCAAAAGTCCAAAAAAACCCGTAACTGTTGATGTTTTGATATAATAAACTGAATTTTTTACCACCTTTCAATTCACCTGTGTGTGAAAATAGAATTGCTGTATTTAAGATTTACTAATGCTGCTTCAATGAACAGTACTGGTTGGACGAAGAATACAAAAAACACGTAACTTTATTTATTTTGATATAATAAACTGTATTTTTTTTTTGAGCACCTTCAATTTTCCATACCGCTGTGGTGAATATAGAATGCTGTTTTAAGATTTGTACGTAGATGCCTGTCGTCAAATGGAAACAGTACTTGGTGCGCAAAGTCAAAAAACACGTAACCGTTTATGTTTTGTATATAATAAACTGTATTTTTTGCACCTTACCATTCACGCTGTGGTGAATATAGAATTGCTGTTTTAAAGATTTACGTAGATGCCTTCGCAATGAACGCGTACGGGTGCGCAACAAAGTCAAAAAACACGTAGCCTGTTATGTTTGTCGTAGACATACAATACCGGAATTTTTTGCACCTTTCAAATTCAACCTGTGTTGAATATAGAATTGCAGTTTTAAAGATTTACGTAGATGCTGTTCAATGAACAGAAAGCTGGTGCGCAAAAGTCAAAAACACGTAATCAGTTATGTTTCAGTATAAACACTGTATTTTTTTTGCACCTTTCATTCACCTGTGGGTGAATATAGAATTGCTTGTTTTAAGATTATACGTAAGATGCAGCTCAATGAACAGTACTGGGTGCGCAAAGTCAAAAAACACGTAACTGTTATGTTTTGATATAATAAACTGTATTTTTGCACCTTTCAATTCCACTACTGTGGTGAAATATAGAATTGCTGTTTTAATATTTGATCGTAGATGCTGCGTCAATGAACAGTACTGGGTGCGCAAAAGTCACAAACAACGTATCTGTATGTTTTCGTATAATACAACGTATTTTTTGCACTTTTCAATTCACCTGTGGTGAATATAGAATTGCTGTTTTAAGATTTACGTAGAATGCTGCGTCAATGAACAGTACTCGGGTGCAGCAAAAAGTCAAAAAACACGTACTGGTTTATGTTTTGATAAACAAACTGTATTTTTTGAACCTTATCAATTCACCTGTGGTGAATATATGAATTGCTGTTTTAAGATTTACGTAGATGCTGCTCAATGAACAGTGACGGGAGCGCAAAAGTCAAAAACAGGTAACTGTTATGTATTTGATATAATAAACTGTATTATTTTGCACCTTCAATTCACCAGTGGTGAATCTAGAATCGCTGTTTTAAGATTTACGTAGAGTGCTGCGTCAATGAATCAGTACTGGAGGTGCGACAAAAGTCAAAAAACACGTAACTGTTATGTTTTGATATAAACAACTGTATTTTTTGACCTTTCAATTCACCTTGGTGAATATAGAATTGCTGTTTTAAGATTTACGTAGATGCTGCGCCAATGACAGTACTGGGTGCAGCAAAAGTCAAAAAACACGTATCTGTTATGTTTACTGTATAATACACGGTATTTTTGCACCTTTCAATTCACCTGTGGTGAATATAGAATTGCTGTTTTTAAATTTACGTAGATGCTAGCGTCAAAAAAATGAACATACTGGGTGCGCAAGAAGTCAAAAAACACGTAACGTGTGGATGTTATTCTTACATACACGGTAGTTTTTGTTGTTGGCAACAAACAACCTGGGCTGAGTGCTGACTACAAGATTGCATGGATTGTAATTTTAAGGCAAGGATTGAAATATCAACATCACAGTGTAATGTTAAAATTGTGAACACCTATCTGAATGTATATCTGTATAATAAAAGTGGAGGTTTTTGCAGCTAACAAAGAGACCTGCAGTTACGAGAAATGATGTTTTATACCAATATAAGTTCAGACTGCTGCCCAATAATCCATAAATACTGTATCAATATGCAAACTGTAAATAAAAAATGATATTCCACTACAATATCTACACTAAGTCTTGTGGAACTTATCCAATGTTCTTTAATAGATAGAGCTTGTCCATGTGTTCGCCCGCGGGGGCCCCCCCCCCCGCTCCCTCCGCCGTATCTTACACCGGTAGATTGCTGCCTTTAAAATTACTCTAGCTGAACTACATAAAAATGTTAAATCTCTAAACTGAACTAAATTGTGGTAAAAAAAGGAATCACAGCTTATAGCAGAGGTTTCTGTGTGCAGAAATCGACGCTTTGCGCGGCGCTGTGTGGCCACAGGCAGAGCTGCATACGTCCTTTAACCCTATGAGACGCTGAGAGACACTCATTCTGAAACAGTAATACGCTGTTTCTATGTAAACACGAGGGTCATGTGATATTTCCCAGCCAAATGCGAACCATACACATCCGTCATGACGTCGCACACACAATCTCACCCCAGCTCAATTCTTTAATATGATTTGCGTGGCCCGCCAAAATTACAGGAAGCGCCGAAAAAGGCCGCGATCCTTAATAGATAATGCTCAGATTTTTAACCTAATTATCGAATGATCTGGAAATTTCGATCACCATAAAAACCTTGCCGATTTCAACTTTGTCGATAAAAATCGCTCAACACTAGTCACTATAGCTCTGGGATCACCATCTTTTCATAAGATAATCACTGGCATCGAGTACACGGACAAAAACCCTTCTTCAAACTGCCCCTAAAAACCCAACTTTATTCCCAACTTTTGGGACACCCCGGTCAGTGCCAAAAAAACCAACATAAACCTTACCCATCTGCCACAAAACTCAACTTTCAAAAATCCCTCTCTACAGTGGTCGGGGTTTTTTCAACCCGGGAAAAAAAACCCTAAAAAAAAAAAAAAAAAAACATTTTACTCACAGGGAAACTGTACAGTCCTTTGTACCAACTTTCTTCAAGCCTTGTGGGGAATCAGAACCTTCCTCTCAGCTTTGCTTGTTGTTTCCAACCCCTTTACTTTTCAAACCCCAAACCAATAAACTGGTTTTTAACGGGCCTTTAAGGCCTGTTCACAAAAAACCGGGTTTTGGGCCGCGGTCATGGCTGGGGGTTTTCCGCATTTTTTCCCCGGGGCCAAATCGCGCCTATTTTTATTAAGGGTTTTCCCCAATGGGAAACCGGTTAAATTCCCCCCGGACTTCGGGGCCGCCCCAAAACCTGCGCGTGTGGAGAACTCTCCTTAAATTCTTGCAGGGAGGGGGTTTTCCGGGGGGGCCCCGCTGCTGCCATGGGCGCGCCCGGGGGGCCCGCCGGGGTGGGGGCCGGGGGGCCGGGGCTCGGGGCAGGGTTTTGCTCCCCGCTTTTAAATTTTTGGATGGGGGAAAAACCCCTCAGCGCAAGCCGCGCCCCAAACCACCCCCCAAAATTCGTCCCGAGACCACCCCAAGCGCCGGCGCCGAAAAATCTGAGTGGGGGGAAGACGCGGGGTTTTGCAGCGAGGTTCAACAGGTTTTTGGGCCCGGGGGGAAAACCAAAGGGCAGAGCCGCGGCAAACCCGGGGCCAAAACCGCGGTGTGAAAACATGCCCTAAGGGCCTTTGGAATCCTTTTTCGAAAAAAACTACTTAGCCTTTTAAACTAATTCCCAAACCTGTGCGTAACTCAGGGTTACCTTTTGTAAAGTAACGGGTTTCCCCTTAAGGGATGGCCAGGAAAATAACATATAGGACAAAAATGCTCATATTGTTATAGTATAGACTATTCTATGCTACATCTAAAACACAAAAAGTGCCACCAAAAAACAGAGCACAAATAGAATTCTTTCGGTCTACTGCAGCCTACAGAATGTTAAACTTAAAAATTATTTTATATGTATGTCTAAAAAATTTTTTGGGCGGATTTTGTTTTATATGTAGGCAAAAAGGATTTTCTTTTGGGATGTGAATTTTAATCCTTGGGAATTACGGTCATCACGGGGGGTCTTCTGATTTCTTTATTTTACTTATTTTCTTTTAAATACCTTGCTGTTGCTTTCTAATGCTAACATGGAAAGGAAAATAAAAGGTAAAGTGCCCCGTCCCAAATTTGTGCACTCCCACAGAGGCAACACAGCAAATATAAAATTTTATATATATATATATATTTTTTATATATATATATATAAATATAATATAATATTTTTAAAAATATATATATAAAATATATATAAAATATAAAATATATATATATAAATTATATATATATAATATATATCATAAAAAAAATAAAAACAAGGGGGGGGATCAGACCCAATTTAAGGGAAAGTATCCATAGTGGGTGAAATTTGGTATCTAACGGGTGTAAACAGAAATTCAAAAATTTTTTAACCCCCAATTTTTTCAGATCACATTTTTTCCTCACTGCATTCCAAGAAACATAACTTTTGAATTTTTTCATTACTTTTTTTTTTTTCAAATGTGCTCTTTCTGGGTACATATCATTTATTGAAAAACCTCCATTCAAGAATAGCATTTAATGAAAAAATTTTAGTTTTGTTTTTCAGGTTAAGTTTTGCCATTCCCCAAACTTTATTTTTAATTTCCCTCTCTTTTTTTTAAAAAGTAATTGTATAAATTGTGCTATAAAAATTTTTGGTCGGGCATTCCTACTGGACAAGACCCTCTATGCCCATTTTTCCTCATTGCAAATCCCCTTTCTCCCCGGAAAACAACCTCCACCCCCCCCCTTCTTGTTCACACCGGTATTTTGATTTAAGAAAATTTTGACTACGGGAATAAAAGAGCACATGTTGGGGCTTGTTGAGGGTCATTGATGCAATCCCAAAGATGCAAAATCCTTAAGTGAAAATTCCCAATAAGGTGATTTTAAAAATTATCCCAAATAAAACCCAAAAATGAAACAGGAATGACTTAAAGGTAAAAATTAAGTTAGTCTGTTTTTACCCAATCCCCCCCCCCAAATTTATGCACTTCTATGCCACTAACCATTTACCCCCCAACCCCCTCAAACCCCTTGCCTCCCCTTTGCCACCCCTACACTGGGCAATGACTTCCATATCCCCCCCTTTCTTTCCTACCCCACACCAAACCCTACTCTCCACTCTTTTAAAGGGCTTTAAAAAACCTCTCCCCAAAAAACCTACACAACCCCCTTTTTGCTCATCCCACACACACCTTCTCACACTCCCCCTTGCTTCCCCTCGCTGGGGGGACATATCTCCCAACCCCGGGCCCCCTCACACATCCCCCTTTTTATTTCACCTCCCCTTTCAGGGCCAAAAAGCACAAATCCCAAAAAACCCCCAAAAACCTTTAAAGCCCCTTTCCCCCCACGCCCCCTATCCCCATTTCCCCCTGTCCCGGGGGCTCTCTGGGAAAGCACTTCTGTGGGCAAAAAGCTCCCCTTTATCCTACCCCCTTTTATCTCCTGCAACCTCTCCTTTTTTTGGGGCTGACAGAACCTTTGGGGACCCGTCTGCCCCTCCTTATGGTGGGCCCTTTAGTTTTCCCACATCCCCCGCCCTGGAAAAAAACATGGGGGGGGTCGGCCCTTTTTCTTTTTGGAAACCTGCTCTTTTTTCCCCATTCCACCACTAAACCTTTTCCCCCCCCTCTCCGTCTTTCGATGCACTCCCTCCCTCTACTCCCCCCCTAATCTCCCAATGGCGTTGTTTATCGTTTCCCCCGCCCTGCCACCCCCTTCCCTTTACCACTTCGCTTCCCGGCTCCTTTACTTTTTTTCCCCGACATCCCCACATTTCATGGGGGATTTCCAAATCCAATCGACCCCCCCCCCACTATAACAAAAACCCCGTCACTCTCCTCTTTCCCTTTGGCCCACCCAGTTGGGGCCTCTGGACCACCATAAAAAATGGCACCACTGGAACCCCACTTCCCCCCGCCCTGCCTCTATCCAACACCCCAAATCCCTCTCTCTTTTACCCACTCTGGGCCACAATTGCTCACCTTCTCCACCAAATTTCCCCCCCAAAAACCCGGCCCCCCCCCAAACCCAAAAACTTTCTGCCCCCTGCAAAACCTAAATACACCCTTTAAACCCCCACACTCTCTCGAAAACTCTTTTTCCCCCTCTTTCCCCTTCTCATTTGCTCATCCCAAAGCGCCCCCACTTTCTACAACAACCAATCCCCTTCCACTCTTGGGCGTGGGGTTTCCCCTCTGACACAAAACCCAAACCTGCAAAAAAAAAAAACAGGGCAACCCTGGGAAAACAGACTCCACCAAAAAAGTGAGGCGAGCTTCCAGGAATTGCGAAAAAATGGAAGAAAACCCGCTCCCCCTCTGGGCTTTACCCGAAACAAAAAGATCACTGCAAACATTTAAATTTTGCAAATCGCATCACCAAAAACCCGGGTATTCCCCAACCCCCATAAACCCCCGTCTCACAACCCAGACAAAATGTTCAAAACCTTTAACGCTCTCCCCCGTCCCCACAACCCCCCCCCCTATCTCTCCTCCTGCAGATCTTCGCCCCCTCACTTCCCAAATAAAAATCAATCTCATCAGACAAAGCTTCACCCTGCAGTCCCCCTCCATCTATTTTCGATTCCCGGCCCGTGTCCCCCCATCCCCCCTCTACACCTGCTTCCCTTCCCCCCCCCCCCCCCAACCCTTCCCCCTTTCTCTACTGTCACTCATGACCCAAAATTTTCCCCTCTAATGTCCAAATCCAAAAACAATACCTTTAATCTTTACCCCCCTGCTTTCCCCCCCTTTATCCCTGACCTTTGTGCTGGGTTTTCATCCCACCCTCCCCCAAAATCCTCTTCAAACCCATAATTTAAACCAATTTCCCTCTTCCCTTTCCCCTTTAAACAAATTTCGGGCCCCACCCCAATCTTAAAAAAACCCTCTCTTGCCCCTCTTGTCTGTCCAACTATCGCCCCCTCTCACTTCTTTTAAATTTAGCCAAAAAATCCCGAACAACTTGTCTACTTTAACTTTCCTCTCGTTTTCCACCAAAATCTCTCCTTGACCCCCTGCAATCTTTGGGTTCCGACCCCCACCACTCTACAGAAACCCCCCTAACCAAAATCCACCCAAAAACCTAGCAAGGGCCCAAAACCTCACCACTAAACCCTTTCTTCTCCCCCTAGACCTGTCCCCCGCCCCTTTTAAAACCCGTCGGGCCACTAACTCCTCATACAACCTTTTCCCCCTCGGCATCACACTTTGGGCCCCTTTCCCGGATATCCCCTACCTCAAATGACGGCATTCATGTCTTCTTTATTTTTTTTTGCTTTCCCCCTTTTCCCCTTGCCCCCTCTATGTTTGGGGCCCCCCAAGGGGTCCCGGCCCCGGGGGCCCCTTACTCTTTTCTATTACAAACCCTTGGGTTGGGGCAACTAAAAGCATCGCATGCTTTCAAAACCATCATATGCTGATGATACCCAAAATCTACATTCTGGCCCAAATTTTACCTCCCTACCTCCCGGTCCCTGACTTTCTTTCGTCCATTATCCTCCTTTTTCTCCTCACGTCTCCTGAACAAACGTAGAAAACTGAAAATTTATCATCCCTTTCCCACCGTCCCCCCCCCATTTTTCCACCTGATCTCTCTATCACTTTAATTTTTTAAAACTCTCTCACCGGCTCCACAAGTCCGCTGACTTGGGATAACTCTTGACTCCAATCTGTCCTTCAAACTGCACATCCAAGCCCTCACCTCTGCCTGCCGCCTCCAGCTGAAAAATATCTCCCGTATCCGCTCATTCCTTAAAGGGGTTGTCTCGCTACAATGATTGGGTTTTAATTAAAAGATCTTTAAAAAACAAGCAGCTTTGCAATATATGTTCATTACAAATGTCCTACTGATTTTGAGCTAGCCCTGTTCATAGGAGTGCATCAGCTTCTCAAATTTCTATAGCAGCCGACCTGTTGATCCTTATCTTACTGGCTGTCAGGTCTGAATGACTCATCACCTTTGAAGACAGGTCGGAGCAGAGAGCCCCTCCCACACAGAATGCTTCTGTAGTGGAGGGAGGGGGAGGGAGGACTCTGGCTTCTATGTCCCTGCTGCCTGGATTAACCCTGTGTGTGCCTGCTTCCTCCTGCTCTCTACACAGATTGAGCAGAGATGAGGCTGATCAATAGATGTGACAGCAGTGACCCTGTTTGTTACTATAATCATGATGTCTGTGGAGCTGTAACTATAATAATACTATACAGATTGTGAACAGTTCATGCTGTACTAGGGACACATCCTGAGTAACACTTTGCAGCTTCCCTGCCTCTGTTCTGAGAGGGTTTGTTTGTTGTTGCTGGAGATGTGGAGATATGTAAGCTAAGCAGAGGGTATAGGAACACTATTAGCAATCATAGACCTCTCTAGGCAGGCACACACAGGGTTAACTCTGGCAGCAATCCCGGATAGCTGCCTGTGTGCTGAGGGGAGGGGGGAAGAGGGAGGGGGAAGAGGCAGAGAAGCTAGCAAGCCCCTCAATTCAACTCCCATTCACAGACAGAGGCTGAAAGCTATTAATGAGACAACTCCTTTAACTTCGAAAGCACACAAATGCTGGTCCATGCCCTTGTCATCTCGCGCCTACACTATTGCAACATCCTTCTCTGTGGCCTCCCAGCTAGCACCCTCGCTCCCCTCCAATCCATCCTCAACTCTTCTGCCCGTCTGATTCACCTCTCTTCTCGATTCTCCTCTGCCTCTCCCCTCTGCCAATCCCTTCACTGGCTACCCATTGCCCAGCGAATCCAGTTCAAGTTAGTAACCTTGACCTACAAGGCTCTCCATAACCATTCCCCTCCATACATATCTGCCTTAATCTCCAGATATCTCCCCTCACGCAATCTCCGCTCCTCACAGGACTTTCTTCTCTGCTCTCCCCTTATCACCTCCTCACATAACTGTCTCCGAGACTTCTCCCGTGCTTTCCCCATACTCTGGAACTCACTGCCCCAACACCTCAGACTCCCCCCCTCTCTCACCAGCCTCAAAAGCAACCTGAAAACCCATCTCTTCAGGATTGCCTTTAACCACCAATAACCCTGCTGTCACTACACTATCCACAACCATGTCTGCCCCTCACCTTCTGTCTTCCCACATTCCTTTTAGAGTGTAAGCCCTCACGGGCAGGGACCTCTCTCCTTCTGTATCAGTTTTTAGTTATTAATTTGTCACCTTAGTACTTGTTTGACCTATGTTATGTATGAAACCTGAATGTACAACGCTCCGGAACCAAGGGCGCTTAAAAATAAATAATAATAATAATAATAAAAAATATGTTAGCATTTTTCTAGGAGTCAATCCAATTGCTAAAACACCAAATGTGTATAGTTTTTTATGTTTCACTATATTTTTAGAGTTAAAACACTTAAAAAAATATATTTATGTGTCATCATATTTTGACACCATTACACAAATGGAGCTGTATGAGAAATTTGAGGGCCGTATTGTTTTTATTGGTAACATTTTTGGATAGATCCTTAAGACTTGTTTTTATGACTTTTTATTATATTTTTGGGAAGTAGGTTAAAGAAATGAACATAACTCTGCTATTATTACCCACTATTTTATTATGTTCCGTGTGTGGGATCATTGCAGACATGACAGTACCAATTATGTTATGTTTTATACTGTATTTTTTTTACATAGTAGAGCAATGTGTGAAGGAAAAAGCTATTTGTATGTGAGAATCCATATTTTTTTTTTTATATTTCATTAGGGATTTTGTAACTTGTGTTTTTAGTTCAACTTGGGTACTTGATTATGCAATCATTTGTTTGCTAATACACAACAATACATAACAAATTGGTAAAAAAGGGATGGTAACTGGATGGAATGTATGGATAGTCTAACTCTAATACTATATGTCCTACTCCATCCATTGATTCCTACAGATCTAACATATGGAGTAACTGCTTTGAAATTGTAACCCCATCTGATACCTTGCCCTGCAATCAATGTGTAGATACACATAGATTCATGTCAAATCACAAATTATTTGTTTTTAGGGAATAAAAGGAGCAGTTATTGTAGGGCAAGATGTGTATCAACTTTTCCTAAGTGGTTACTCCATAAATTAGATATATTGGAATCGATAGGTAGAGTATAGCATAGTAGGGTGATCCTACCCAGACATTCCATACAGATGCTAACGCCTTTTTGTCCAATATGTTGTGTAAAGAAACATTGAAGCAAGTGAAATTTTTCATTTGTAGAAAATGTTAAAGGAAATTTGTCACCAATTTTATTTTTTTTTAACTTATTAAATCAAGATCCTGATATATATTCTTTCTTCTTAGCCATTTTTATTTTCTGATTGTAGACTTCTCAATTCAGTTGTCTATATACAGTTGAAACCAGAAGTTTACATACACTATATAAACAGACACATCTGCATGTTTTTCTCACTATCTGACATGAAATCAGATTAAACCTTCCCCGTTTTAGGTCAAATAGGATTAACAAAATCATTTATATTTGTCAAATACCAAAATAATGAGAGAGAGAATTTTTTAAGGCATTTTTATTACTTTCTGCAAAGTCAAAAGATTACATACACCAGGATTACTATGCCTTTAAACAATTTTGGATTATAATCGACAAAGTTGAAATCGGCACGATTTTTAGACTGATCGGAAATTGCCGTTCACGTGATATTTTAGGTGACAATCTTACAGATAATCTATTACTATCGCATCATTTTCAGCGTTTCCTGTCATTTTGGCGATCAGAAAATCAGCCTAGAGCAGGATGAGCTGGGTGTGCGACGTCATGACTGTGATGTGTATGGTTGTCAATGGCTGGAAAAATTACATGACCTTGTTTTGCATAGAACAGCGTTTCCTGTTCATCATCAGTGTTTCAGTGTCTCTCACTAGAGTAGGACGTGTGCTAGGTCTCTCTCAATACAGCTCAGCTCAGCTCAGAGACACAGTATTCTTTATTCATACAGACAACTATGCTTTTAGCTGTGAACATTAGAATATAGGTAGATTAGAGAATTTCAGTTCTTATTTAGTTAGACAGAGACTTTTAAAGAAGCATCTAGCACTGTCCAGCCACGGGGGGGAGGGGGCGTGGCTGGACGGACGGAGAGACGGACAGGCTTTTGAAAGGAGGGTGCATATTGTGCAGCCCAGACTCTGCTTTGAACCTGCATTGAAATGGCATTTTTTTACCACTTTTTGGCCAGCACACCTTGCACCTGAGGTGAAATTGTACCTTTTATTTTGTGCGTCCCAGACACCTTGTCATTAAATTTGGATACAGAAGTTTTGTAGTAACTGTTGGTGTATTTCATTGGTGCAAAAAACACCTTTTGTTATCCGTTTACCTTTAAAATAGCTGTAATGCACGTGGTGTGGCCAAGTTTTTTTCAAAGAGCCACCTTGTACTTAAATTTGGATACAGAAATTTTCTAGTAACTGTTGGTATATTTCGTTGGTGCAAAAAACACTGTTTGTTATCCGTATAACTATTAAAAAGCTGTATTGCACGTGGTGCGGCCCAAGTTTTTTTTTCAAATAGCCAGGCTGTACGACAATTTGATAGAAAAATTTTCTAGTAACTGTTCTCATTTGTTATTGCTGCAAAAAACGCAATTTCTCATCTGTGTAACTTTTGAATAGTTTTATTGCACTCGGTGAATCTCAGTTTGGTGCAGATAACGCACTTGTATGATAGTTTATTGAAAACTATCAATTCCTAGTCCTACTGGGCAGTTGTAAATCCCTGGGACTGAAGGAAAAGCACTGTTGATTTTGTGTTACGGTTCTTCCACCAGACATTTCACAGGTATTTGATAGAAACAATTCTGTTTCTAATCCTAGTTGGTTGTTGGAAATTAGAGGGATTTAAGAATAGCTGTGATTTGCCGTCTTTCAATAAGAGACTGTGAAAAACTCTTCCATACCTCTTTAAATTTTTATCTTTCTGAACATGGAGCGAAATGCAGATGGTAAGCGAGCAAAGAGGGGTGTAGGACATGGAGGTAGAGGTACGAGAGAAGATGCTACTTCTAGTGCTGGCGACAACACGCAAGCCAGCGGATCTTCGATTGCAGGACCATCAGGCCTGTCATCGCTGGGTCAGTGCCCTGTGAATCTCAGTAACGAACAGCATCGCCAATCTGTTCTTCATTGTTTAATGCAACGTGCATGCTGTGGTCCAGGATAGGGATAGTCACTGTCCAGTTCAACTAAAATGGTGGTTGAAAGACTCCTTTTTCCAGCATTTTTTAATATGTGGGTCAGACAGGTTTTGGGGTCATGCTTCAGTCCAGGACAGGTATAGTCAATGTCCAGTACAACTAAAATGGTGGTTGAAAGACTCCTTTTTCCGGCACTTTTTAATATGTTGGTCAGACAGATTTAAGGGTCATGCTGCGTTCCAGGACACGAATAGTCAATGTCCAGTTCAAGTAAAATGATGGTTCAAATAATACTGCCTTCTGGCACTTTTTAATTTATGGGTCATGCAGGTTTAAGGGTCATGCTGTGGAACAGGACAGGGATAGTGAATAGTCTGTGACTTTTTTTCTGTGACTCTTTTTGCCTAAGTGTGTTGCCTAAGATGTAGTACATATCCAGTTTACTGTTGTGGATGTTAATTCCAGCTTCTCCACCCCTGTTTGGGTGTAAAAATGAAGGTGTTGTTCCTCTCCCATAGACTTTAATTTTCATCGACAATAATCTGTTATCGACTATCGGATATCGTCATGATAATTGCCGATATTGACTATCGAATTGATAATGATAGTTGACACAATCGCTCATCACTATTTGGGACAGCTCATATGATGATGTCATGTCTCTGGGAGCTTCTGATAGGTTTATTGGCAACATCTAAGTTAATTAGAGACACACCTGTGGATGTTTTTTAATTCACACCAGAAACACACTGCTTCTGTGTGTAACATCATGGGAAAGTCTAAAGAAATCAGTCAAGAAATGGTGAAGATAATTTTGTACTTGTGAAAGTCTGGATCATCCTTGGGTACAATTTCCAGATACCTGAAGGTGCCTCGTTCATCTGTACAAGCAATTTTATGCAAGTACAAAAAAGGGGAATGTCCAGTCATCATACCACTCAGGAAGGAAATGGGTTTTGTGTCTCAGAGATGAATGTGCTTTGGTCTGAAATGTGCATGTTAACCCAAGAACAAAAGCAAAAGACCTTGTTAAGATGCTGGCGGAAGCTGGTAAGATTGTATCATTATCCACAGTGAAATGAGTACTGTATAAACATGGTCTGAGAGGCTACTCTGCCAGGAAGAAGCCATTACTCCAAAAGAAACATATAAAAAGTCAGATTAATGTTTGCAAATTCACACAAGAACATAGACCTACATTTTTGAAGACATGTCCTGTGGTATAACAAAACTGTTTGGCCGTAACGACTAGTGTTCAGCGATTATTATCGACAAAGTTGAAATCGGCACAGTTTTTTTGTTGATCGGATTTTTTCGATCACGCGATAATGTAGGTTAAAATCTGCGCATGATCTATTAATATCGCGCCATTTTCAGCGCTTCCTGTCATTTTGGCGGCCAGCAAATCAGCTTACAGAATAGAGCAGGATGAGCTGGGTGTGCGACGTCATGACTGGGATGTGTATGGTTGCGATTGGCTGTGATTGGCTGGAAGAATCACATGACCTCGTTTTACATAGAACAGCCTTTCCTGTTCAGCCTCAGTGTGTGTCTGTGTATCATAAGAGCAGGACGGTCTCGGTCTCTATCAAAACAGCTCAGCGAAACTGTTCTATTTGTTCACACAGACAACTATGCTTTTAGCTGTGAACATTAGAACTTAGGTAGATTAGAGATTTGGCGTTTTTAGTTACTTAGGCTGAGAATTTTAAAGGAACATCTAGCACTGTACAGCCGCGGCAGGGTGGGGTTGGGGGGGAGTGGGTGTGTGTGCGGGCGAACACAGACAGACAGGCTAGCAGGCAGGCTTTTGAAAGGAGAGTGGATATTGTGCAGCCCAGACTGTGATTTGACCCTGCATTGCAATGGGTGTTGATTAACAGTTTTTGGCCAGTTTTTGGTGAAATATTACTTGTTGTACAGCCTGTACTTATATTAGGATACCGCTCTTTTCTAGAAACTGCAGGCGTATTGGAGAGGTGCAAAACACAACTTTTATTATCCGTATACATTTCAAATAGGTATTTTTTTTACTTTGGTGCGGCCCAGTTTTGTTCATAGAGGCACCTTGCACTTAAGTTTGAATACAGCAATTTTGTAGTCATCGCAGGTGTATTGATAGGTGCAAAAACCACCGTTTGTTATCCGAATAGTTTTTAAATAGCTGTATTGCACGTGGTGCGGCCCTAGTTTTTTTCAAATAGCCATGTTGTACGACAATTCTGTTAGTAATTTTTTCTTGCAACTGTTCTCGTTTGTTATTGCTGAAATATACACAATTTCTCATCCGTGTAACTTCTGAATTGTTTTATCGGGCTCGTTGAATCTCAGTTTGGCGCAGATAGCGCACTTGTTTGATATTTTGTTGAAAACTATCAATTCCTAGTCCTACTGGGCATTTGTAAATCCCTGGGACTGAAGGAAGTACACTGTTGATTTTGTCTTACGGTTCTTCCACCAGACCGCATATCACAGGTTTTCGCAAGAAACATTTCAGTTTCTAATCCTAGTTGGCTGTAGGAAATTAGAGGGATTTAAGAATAACTGTGATTTGCCGTCTTTTAATAAGAGACTTTCCAAAACTCTTCCATACCTTCTCAAATTTTTATCTTTCTGAAAATGGAGGGAAATGCAGGTGGTAAGCGAGCAAAGAGGGGGGTAGGACATGGAGGTAGAGGTACGAGAGAAGGTGCTCCTTCCAGTGCTGGCGACAACACGCAAGCCAGTGGATCGTCGGTTGCAGGACCGTCAGGCCTGTCATCACTGGGTCAGGGCCCTGTGAATCTCAGTAACGAACAGCGTCGCCAATCTGTTCTTCAGTGGTTAATGCAACCTGCATGCTGCGGTCCACAACAGGGATAGTCAATGTCCAGTTCAAATAAAATGGTGGTTGAAAGACTCCTTTTTCAGGCACTTTTTAATCTGTGGGTCATGCAGGTTTGGGGCTCATGCTGTTTCCCAGGACAGGTATATTCTATGTCCAGTTCAACTAAAATGGTGGTTGGAAGACTCCTTTTTCTGGCACTTTTTAAATCTGTGGGTCATGCAGGTTTGGGGCTCATGCTGTGGCCCAGGACATGTATAGTCAAGGTCCAGTTCAACTGAAATGGTGATTCAAAGACTCCTTTTCCCAGCAGTTTTTAATCTGTGGGTCAGACAGGTTTAATGGTCATTCTGCGGTACAGGACAGCTATAGTTAATGTCCAGTTCAACTAAAATGGTGGTTTAAAGACTCCTATTTCTGGCACTTTTTTAATCGGTGGGTCATGCAGGTTTGGGGCTCATGCTGTGGCCCAGGACAGTTATAGTCTATGTCCAGTTCAACTAAAATGGTGGTTTTAAGTCTCCATTTTACAGCACTTTTTAAATCTGGGGGTCATGCAGGTTTGGAGCTCATGCGGTGGCCCAGGACAGGCATAGTCTCTGTCCTGTCCTCCTAAAATGGTTGTTGAAAGACTCCTTTTTCCGGCACTTTTTAATCTGTGGGTCATGCAGGTTTGGGGCTCATGCTGTGGCCCAGGACAGGGATAGTCTATGTCCAGTTCTACTAAAATGGTAGTTGAAAGACTCCTATTTCCGGCACTTTTTTAATCTGGGGGTCATGCAGGTTTGGGGCTCATGTTGTGGCCCAGGACAGGTATAGTCAATGTCCAGTTCAACTAAAATGGTGGTTCAAAGACTCCTTTTTCCGGCACTTTTTAATATGGGGTCATGCAGGTTTGGGGCTCCTGCTGCATTCCAGGACAGGGATATTCAATGTCCAGTTCAAGTAAAATGATGGTTCAAATAATACTGCCTTCTGCCACTTTTTAATTTGTTGGTCATGCAAGTTTAAGGGTCATGCTGTGGTACAAGACAGAGATAGTGAATGTGTGACTTTTTCTGTGGCTTTTATAACCCAAGTGTGTTGCCTAAGATGTAGCAAGTATCCATTTGACTGTTGTGGATGTTAATTCCAGCTTCTCCAGCTCTGTTTGGATGTAAGAATGAAGGTGTTGTTCCTCTCCCATAGACTTTAATGGTCATCGGCGATAATCTATTATCGACTATCGGAAATCATCTTGATAATTGCAGATATCGACTATCGACCTGATGACGATAGTAAACGTAATCGCTCATCACTAATAATGACCTTTGTTACATTTGGAGTAAATAGGGAGAAGCTCGGAAGCCTAAGAACACCCTCCCAACTTTGAAATACTGGGGTGGTAGCATCATGTTGTGGGTTTTTTTTTGCTGCAGAAGGACCTTTTGCATTTCACAAAATAGAGGAAAGGCATCATGAGGAAAGAAGACTATGTGGCAATACTGAAGCAACATCTCAAGATATCAGCCAGGAAGTTAAAGCTTGGGTGGAAATGGGTCTTTCAAATGGACAATGACCCAAAGCTACTGCCAAACTGGTGACAAAGTGGCTAAAGGAGAACCAAATCAATGTTTTGGAGTGGCCATCACAAAGCCCTGATCTCAATCCTATTGAAAATTTATGGGCAAAGTGGAAAAAGGCAGGTGCGAGCAAGGCGACCTACAAACATGGCAAGTTACACCATTTCTGTCAGGAGGAATGGCCAAAATTATTGCCAACTATTGTGAGTTGCTTGTGGAAGGATATTCAAAACGTTTGACCCAACTCACACAGTTTAAGGGCAATGCTACCAAATACTAATGAAATGTATGTGAACTTTTGACTTTATGAAAGTAATAAAAATGCCTTAAAAATTTCCTCTTTCTAATTTTTTGGGCATTTGACAAATAGAAATAATTGTGATAATCCTAACTGACCTAAAACAGGGAAGGTTTGTTCAGATTTCATGTCAGATAGTGATAAATATATGCATATGTGTCTTTTTATTTAGTGAATTTAAACTTCTGGTTTCAACTGTATGATTTTGGGGACAGCATTCTTGCTTGCACGGCTTTAACAGCAGTCAGAGAGATACTTTACAGCAGCTTCATGCAAATAGGAGCCTTAAGACTGATTCAGTCCCTTTGACTTCTATAGGAGAATTTTCCAGTCCTGCTCTGGGACCTGGGAAGAAGTCAGTGTGCAGGGAGGGGGAGAGGGTGAACGGTGACTATCTCCTATTGTGACTGGTGGATCCAGTGTTATCTATACACATTGGTATCTTCTTTCAGTTTGACCCTGCTTGTGCAGATAATGAGCAGACTACTGAAAATCTCTCTACAGAACAGGAAATGTCAGACTACTATTAGGCTTAGTGGCCAAAGTGAAAACTGCAGGACTTAAGAATAATTAAAAAATAATGAAAGTGATATGGAAAATGAAAAAAAAAACATAACCAAAAATACCTAAAAAATGTGTGTAACATAAAATACGAGTTAAACAAAAAGTCATTTTTTGATGACACATTCCCTTTAAAACTGTTCCTTGCTTTTCATTTTCTTTATTGGCTGGTTTTCATTATCACCTATCCTTACGCTATGATAAACAATTTGGGGGACAAATATGAACTTTGTATGAACGAATAGCTTTAGAGCAGTGTAAAATGCACCATTATGTATGAACCTGTTCTACTGCAGTTCATAGATTTGGTAAATCATAGATGTAATCCTGGCACAAAGCCTAACTGTGCCGCATAGTAACTACAATGGTTGGTGCACAAGAGAAGACTCTACTTAATTCCTGACAGCTGGAGCCACACTAACTGATGTTAATTATTAAACTGTATTAAATTAAATAATTTTCCACTAATATAAAATTATATAACATTAAATTAATGACTATAAAGGGATACCTGTGGTATGTCGTCTATTGCCATATGTAGAATAATGGCTGAGAGCAGCAAAATTAAATTTCCACGCTGATCACCATCTGATTAAAATTTGTTTCATTTAATATAATAAAAAAAAATGAAAGAAATCTGAAGAAAATGTTATTATTAACATAATTTTTCATTAGCAAAGTAACTCAATGAATTGCACTAGTCTCTATAGAGAAGAGAAGTAACAGAATGCAAATGTTACAGTTCTTGACTTGACAGTAATAGCTACTTATCTCTTGCAACATTCTAACTACAAATTGAGATTGATACAGGGAGAGCTTTGTGACATAGTAGAAAGAGAAACAGAAGCTTGACGTTTAGAAGCTTCTGTTCTTCTCTTGATGTGATTAAAGTAGTTAATTGAGTTTCTTTTCTAACATAATTTTTTTATGTTAATAAAAGAGTTTTTATTAATAAAAATATTTTTGTGATCCTATCTAATTTAATATTAATTTTATATTATACAATTTATTATTTATTTTATATTATTAATTGTACATAGCTTTATAATTATGATTACTTTTTATTTTTTTAGTGGTATAAGTTGAGAAATTTATATTTTTTGCCCTAATGGCAAATCTAATTAGTCTGACACATTTTACCTCAGTCAGACCACTTTTAACTTGGTCTGGCTGTTCTGATAGTTGTGCGTCTAAAGGTGTCTAATCCTATGAATCTGGTGTGACACACCCCTACATCTTTGGCGCATTCAAAAGTGTCGAGCCTGGTGCAAAATGCGCCAAAGTTGGGCGTATGATTGTTCCTACATTTACTGGATACTGGATATTGTGCACCCAGACTTAGTGTAGACATTGCATTGCAATAGCTTTGTTATTAACAGTTTTCTGTTGAAATATTACTTGGATGTTGGCCAGCCTGAACTTTTATTAGGATACAGATCTTGTCTAGTAACTGCAGGTCTATTTGTTAGTTGCAAAACTCCACTTTTATTAACAGTATACATTTCAGATAGGTGTTTTTTCACTTTTGGTCAGTCAAGCTTTGTTGATAGAGGTACCTTGCACTTAAATTTGAATCCAGCAATTTTGTAGTCACCACAGGTGTATTGATAGGTGCCAAAAATACCTTTTATTATCCGTATACATTTCAGATACGTGTTTTTTTCACTTTGGTGCAGGCCAGCTTTGTTCATAGAGCCACCTTGCAGTTAAATTTGAATACAGCAATTTTGTAGTCACCACAGGTGTATTGATAGGTGCCAAAAATACCTTTTATTATCCGTATACATTTCAGATACGTGTTTTTTTCACTTTGGCGCAGGCCAGCTTTGTTGATAGAGGTACCTTGCACTTAAATTTGAATCCAGCAATTTTGTAGTCACCACAGGTGTATTGATAGGTGCCAAAAATACCTTTTTTTAAAAAAAATTTTTG
>JAODAL010043819.1:0-33490 GCA_025379985.1 Phyllomedusa bahiana
GCCTCAATTTAAATACCCCTTTTTAAAACCCTTTCCACAAGAGCCTACGCTTTGGGTTTTCATTGATGAGGGGGCAAAATTTTCCCAAAACCCCCTTGTCTTCAAAGGGTGTCGGCTTTGCAAAAATTTCCCCTTTTGCTTTAAAAACCAGGGGCAAAAAAGAATTGGGAGTGCCCAATGAGGCCGTTTGACTCTCCCCCTTCCCAAAGCCTTTTTTGTATTAAATGCTTAATAGAGGCAAAAAAAAGGCAATTCAAAACTCACACACCCCTTTGGGCTCCTCCTCCCTCAATTAAGAGTTCCCCCTTTTCTGAGCCCCCCATGCCCCCCCACACAGCCAACCGTAAACGCTCTGCTCCCCATAAAAGAGGGTAAAAAAAACCCAAACACTGTCTGCAAGGGAAAGGCTTGGCTAAATTCCCTTTTGCTTTCTCAAGACCCCCCTGGTCAAAAGGGGAATTGAGGATTTGTTACATCCAAAGAGGGGGGTTGAGCTCCCAGCCCTTTCCCAAATGCCCCCTTTTGAAATCCGAGCTTAGTAAGGGGCAAAAAGGCAATTCAAAATCTACACACCATTTGGTGCCTCCTCGCCTCAAATTTGAGATGTTTTCCCCTTTCTGACCCACTCATTTCCTCCCACACAGCCAACCCAGTATCGCTCTGGCTCTCACAATGAGGGATAAAAACCCGGGGAAAACAGCTGTCTGCAGTGGAAACGGCTTTGCTAATACCCCTTTTGCTTTCTCAAGACCCCCGGGGTCAAAAAACAATTGAGGATTTTTTACATCCAAAAGAGGCGATTGGAGCTCCTCAAAACCCCTTTTCCAATCTTAGTGAGGGCAAAAAGGGGAATTCAAAACTCTAACAAAACCCCTTTGGTGCTTACTTTCCCCAAGGGGAGATGTTCCCCTTTCTAATAAAAATTTAGAAAACATACATACAAAAACATAAAACAATCAAATAAATCCTGTAAAAACGCCGGGTGGTGTGCTACAAAGCGCTTTCCCCCCCACTCATTATCTAATAAGATGCACACTATTTTACAGACCGCCAGCCTTCACAAACCCAAAAGCCACTCACAGCCCTTTTCAAACAAAGGGTGGCACTATACAAAATAGTGGGTGAAAATCCATTTCTGGTAGGACAAAGGGGCGGCCCAAACAACTATACGAAGTGAATCGGTAAATCAGGCAAAGTCCCCCAGTGCTTTTCCCCGTAGTTGGGTTTGGTTTGCGGTAACTTTAGCAAAGTGGGTTTTCCCCGACCTGAGTCCAGTCCACCCCTCAGGGCCCAGGTGTTTTCAGGAAATCTCCCATTAGTCTATGCACAACCAAAAAATTTAAGTCACCTGTGGCCCACTGCTAAGGAAAAAGCCCGGAAAACGCCCATGGGATGGCCCCCCTGAGGTAACCTGGAGTGGGGGGACCAAGGGCCGTCTCCCTTCCCACATTGGGCCCAGGTAAAAAAAGGCCAGTGCCCCCGGGGGGCCCCCCCCCCGATCTACAGAGGGGCCCTCCCGGTGGCCCCAGCCGCCATAACCCTGCACCCCAGCGGAAGCAACAGCTCGGGGATTTCCGGGCCCCCGCCAGCTCCGGCCTTTTCGGGAGCCGTTCCGCCGGGGAGGGGGAGGCCCTGGGGTTTTTTCCCCCCCATGGATGGGGCCCCAGTACCCGGCGCCGGTCCCCTGTGGGACACAGTGTTCCCCCGCCCCCTTCATAACCATAACGGCTTGTCCACCCGACCCAGCCCTATGCAGCCATCACGGCACGCCCCGCCTGCAACCGCGCGGTGACAAGCAGACAGCCCGAGGCTGAGAATACATTCTGGAATCCTATTAGATCCCGTTCTGGTGGGTAGTTTTCAGCTCCCAGGAGGCCGCGGGGGCAAGGCGCGCGGCACATTTGATGACGTCCATCGCGCGCCTGCCCGCGGTCCCTGCAGTTCCCCTGAGCTGTGAACGGCCCCACAGGCTTTCCGGACGAGGGAAGAGGAAGGGGAAATTTCAAAGTGTCTGATATGTTTTACTTTTTATTTTTTGTAAAACTAACTGAGTCCCCCCCCTACCTGCCCATAAACTAACCCCTGCCCTGCCTATACAAATCCCTGCCCTGAGCCCAGCCCATATACTGGCCCCTTCCTGGCTAATCCACTGCCCCCTACCAGCCCATATATACTGGTGCCCCTGCCACCTGCTATACACTTGCCGGCTGGCCCTGGCCCCCCCCCAATATACTTGCCCCTTGCCTGGCTAATACAACTGGCCCTACCATGGGCCCATAAAGTAAACTGCCCCCCCTTGGCCCCTGCCTCTATACACTTGGCCCTGCCCTGACCCATATACAGGCCCGGCGTGGGGACCTGCCTATACACTGCCCCTGGCCTGCCCATAGGGTACTGCCCCCCTGGCCCTGCGCCATGAAACGGCTTGCCCCCTGGCCCCTGTGGCCTATACACCTGCCCCTCGCATGGCCCCTATACCCAGGCCCTGCCCTGGCCTATATTACACCCTGAGTGCACCCCTGGCCTGGACTCTAATAATAACAACTGAGCCCTGCACTGCTATATACCTGCCCACTGCCTGCCCCCTATACACTGGCCCTTGCCTGGCTAATATACACTGAGCCCCTGCCTGGCCCTATAACCACCTGCCCCCTTGCACTAGGACTTTTATATACACTGGCCCTGCCCTGGCTATTACACTGACCCTGCCCCTGGCTAAATTACACTGCTCCCTTTTCCTCCCCTGCCCATATACTGCCCTGCCTTGGCCCTATCATACCTGCCCTGCCGTGCCCCATATTCCACTGCCCCTGCCCCTTGGCACGAATGAATACCTGCCCCTGCCTGGCATATATTAGGCCTGCCCCTGCCGAGGGCCTATATAACAAATTGCCCTGGCTCCTGGCTATATACAACTTGCCCTGCCTGGGCTATACACTGTGCCCTGGGCCTGGCCTTAATGATAACCTGCCCCCCTGCCCTGCCCATATACAATGCCCCCTGCCTGGCTTATATACACTGCCCTGCCCTGGCTTTATATACACTGCCCCCTGCCCTGCCCATATACTGCCCGCCCTGGGCCTATATACGCTTGCCCCAGCCTGGCATATACACTGCCCCTGGAAACAGCCCTATACAACTGCCCTGGCGAATCCCTGGCTTTTAAATTACATCCAGCCCTTGCCTGGAATAATACCTGCCCAGGCCCGAGAGGCCTTAATATATACCCCTGCCCTTGCCCCTTGGCTATATACCTGCGCCTGGTCCCCCTGACCCCACCATAATACTTGTAACTGCCCCTGGACCTTCCATATACTGACCCCCTGCCTGGTCATAAACACTGCCCCAGCCCCTGGCTATATTAACACGGCCCCTACCTGGACCCCCTAAGAGAATACACTGCCCCGGCCTGGCTATATAACACTGAGCCCTGACCTAGCTCATTATTACACCTTAGCCCCCCTGCCTGCCCCATAAGCATCTCCCCTGCCACCTGCCTGCCCGATAGGTACTTGGGCCCCCCTGGCCCCTGGCCTTTTATAAACACTGCCTGCCCTTGTCCTAATATACAACATGAGCCCCTGCCTGGGTGTCTATATACCCTGCCCTGCCCTTGCCCATATTACTGCCCGCCTGCCCTGGCTATATACCTCCCCTGGGCCTGGGCTAAACACTTTCCGCTCGCCTGGCAATACCACACTGGCGCCCCGAGCCCTGCCCCATATAAACTGGCCCCCCCCCTGGCATGCTTTTTTAATACACCTTGCCTACCTGGCTTAATACTCCCCTTACCTGCTATTACACTGCCCCTGCCTCGCTATATACCCTGCCCTGCCTGGCCCATAATACTGCCCCCCTTGCCCCCCTGGCCTAATACACCCTGGCCCTGGCCCTGAGGCTTTATAATACACTGCCCTGCCGCCCATATACTGGCCCCCTGCCCTGGCTTTATATACAACACGCCCTACCTGGGGCTATATAACTGCCCCCCTACCCCTTGGCTTTACATAACCACCTGCCCTGCCTGGCTATATACCCGGCCCCTGCCACCCTGCCCCTAATTTCCTAAGATGTTATTTTGTGCGTATACATTCTGCAAGGGGGACGAGTGGGCGGCCCCCCCGGGAGAAGGTGGGTTATAAGGTGGAAAAGTGCAAAAAAGGGAAAAAAGAACGATTTCCAGAGAACCGACCTTGAAAAAAGACAGGACCGACCTTCCCGGTGGAGTCCCCTGGTGTTCAGGGTTTTATTTTTGCTCTGGGTATTCGATATATATGCACTGTGGTTCTCCTGTCCCATGTCACAATAGTTGACGGAGGCAATGTGTAATAGTTTTAATTAGGTGGATTTCCTTTGAGTACTTATTTTTTTATTTTTTTGAGGGGGGGGGGGGTTTTTGTGTCAGGGTTGGGGTACAGTGGGAAGGGGAGGGGGCCCCGCGGGCCCCCAGTTAAACACCACTCTGCCCCGGGGGCCCCATAAAGAGGGCTTGTGTTTAAAGACGGCCCTGTAAGGGGTATATGGGGACCCTGCAAGATAAGTTTAACCGTAACGCGGAGAACGGCAAACATATCAATGACCCCCTGATGGGACGGGGTCGCCTATCCTATTTTACCCCTGTTAACCTTTCCACAGTTTGCTAATTTTACCCTCGTGATCCCCCGTATAACGCCAACCCAGCCTTTTTCGATCCTCCTTTCAATAAAAACACAACATAGGGACGTGGGTAATGGTGATATGATTTTGGCCACAGCGGCCCAATGTTTATTAAACAAACCTACAAATAAAGGATATAAGAAATAACAAATGATCCAAAAACCCATCACATCTAATATCTAATAGGATATAAAACACGTTAAACCAAATTAGGGGGAACCAAGCCAATTTGGGGGGCCCCGCTGAGAGGAGGTCACCCCATGGTAGTCCATTCACGGGGCCAAAACCCCGGTTCCCAGCGACCCCTCTTCCCTTATGTTCCCATATTTGTTGGTTGTCCCCCCACCTTTTTCATAGAAAACACGGCGCCAGCTCGAGGGCAACCACATTCCCACCCTGCGGCTATCACCAGCTCAAAAAAACCCGGCTATACAGGGGCCCCTTGCCCCAAGGTGCCCATACCCCATCGCCAGACCAAAAAACGGAAAATCCACACCAATAAAAACTTGGGAGGGCCATTCCCCAAGGCGATCCTGCTCCCCCCCAATCCAACCACAATCGGGCCCTACTGCGTCCCAAGGAAGACCGACACAACCCGAGGAGCCCCAAACCGCCAACGGGGACCTGTGGGACCCAGGAAAAGCACCTCTGAAGGTATCGGGTCCCCCCTCCCTGCAATTATATCAAAAGGGAAAAACCCCCGTGCACAACTCAATGTGGGACCCTAAAAAAAAACAAATAGTGGGGTTAACAAATTTTATTTTCCCCCTCTTCACCCCTCAAAGACAACCATAGGCGCCCCCTTTAAAAATGTAAGGGAGGGAAGGGGGGGTGGGACTATATTTGGAGGGGAATGTTTTTGGATTGGGTGGGACCCTTCCTTTTTCACCGGGCCCCAGTCCCCCCTCAAGGCCGCCGCATGCTCCAGGGCGGGGCCAACGGCTTTTAAAAATAGACCAGCGCCCCCCGAAAAAGCGGGGTGTAATGACGTCCCCTATTAGTGGGGGTTTAGTGCGGGGGGCTCGCCGGGTCCATGGGGCGGGCCGGCCGGGTCGCCTGAGATGTCATCTTCGGGGGATGCTGCTGCGTGTAGAGCTCGCCCTGGTGCCCTCGTACAGCGGCGCCGTGCCTTTTCATTAACTGGGGTTACAGAACTCATAAACATAATTAATAAAAATGAAATGTAAAAAAAACACACATACATCAAAAAAACCATATGTCCAAATTAAATTACAGTGTAAAGAACCCAAACCTTCCCTTTAAGGGAAACCTTATTTTCTCCACATAGAAGATGCCCCGCTCTGCCTGGAAGGGCAGCACAAAAAGCCAGTTTCCCCAAGACCTGCTGTTCCCCCTAAGACCGCAGGGTGTTCCCCCCCCCCCCCTTATTCCTGGGTAAGAATGCTGAGGGCAGCACAAGCCAGTGTCCCCAGACCTGCTGTATTTCCCAGTGCTGTTTGTCCCCCCCTTAATTCTTCGCAAGAATGGCCCTGAAAGGGCAGCAACAAAGCCAGTGTTTCAGAACTGCTTATTTTGTATTTTTTCCAGCGCCTGGTGGTCCCCCCTTATTACAGAATGTTGAAAGAAATAAAGTAACAGAAAAATGCGGAGTTTCTCGAGTAATTTAATGCTCAAATCCTATAATTCCCCCGAGGCCCAGGTGGTTTAGCCCCCCCGCCCCACCAAAAGGCTAAGGCCCCGCCCCACCTGACAGTTTATTTCCAACATGTTTTTTTCCAACCTTTAATCAAAATAAGTAATGTTTTGTCAGTTTGAAGGTGGGGCGGGGGCTAGCCCTCAGGTTGAGGCGGGGTTTGAAAAAAAACCATGAACTCTTTTTGGTTGGGACTCTTCGAAATGACCTCTATCCTGGCTGAAAACTGCAGATTTAAAGCATTAACTTACACGAAAAACTCCAGCAACTTTTTACAGAATAAAGGACACAGCCCGCTGAAAAACAGCAGGAAGTCTGACATCTGCATTTGTGCTGCCCTCAGCATCTTACAGAATAAGGGACACAAGCGCTTGGGACAAAAACAGAGCAAGTGGTCTGTGGAACACTGGCTTTTGTGATCTGCCCCTGCCCTCAGTAATCCTTTATTATAAGCAATAGCGGAACACAATGAGCTAGCAGGAGTGTGAAGCGGTGGGGCAGCAGTGTAGGCTGTACACTGGCTTTGATCCCCCCTGGCCCTCTAGCATCTGTACAGCAGATGATTAAGAATAAAAAGGGCCACATGATCGCTGGAAAAACGAGCCAGGATTCCCCACATACAAAGACACAATCGTGGCTCCTTGTGCCTGCCCGTCCCCAGCAATGCGGTGTGGGGGCATCCATCCCACATGTGAAAACCAGGTTCCCCTATTAAAAGGAGTTTGGTACCCTACACTGTATTTTAATTCATTGACTTATGTTTATTTATTTTGTAATTTTGTGGTATTTTTTTTACATTCAAATTTTTTTACTATTATGTGTACTTTTTTTATGTCCCCCTTGTAAAGTTAAAGCAACGGCGCCTGTACGGGCCCGGCGCGACCCAAGCCCCGAAGACCGGGGAAAAGATGGGTCACGCGCCGATCAACTGACCCCCGGCTGATGTCCGCAATGACGTCATTCACGACTATCAAGCGCGGTTTCCCCCCCCTATTTAAGACCGTGGGGCCCCGTGCCCGTGAGGGGCGGTGCTGTGCAATAGACCCACCCGGGCCCGGTGGAAGGAGAATGGAGGGAGATGCGGCCCCACCGCTTTCCCCTCCCCCCTTTCGGGTTTTAATAGGGACCCCGTAGGGGATTTTTTATTGAGTCCGGATTGTTGGAGGGGAAAGATTGGGTGAGCAACTTGAGGGGGGGCGGCATCACAGAAAAGGGGTGTATTGTGATAGAACATCTGTTAGAGGGTTGTGGATTTCAGATGGTAGTTGGGTAGGGCGTGTGACGGAGTGTTTCTCCCTTATGTTGTGGGTTATAGTGGGTTGGTGAGTCATGAGTCAGGGACATTTTATGTGTTTCAGGTATGACCAAATACTGACGTCACCTTCTGGTGTACTAAGGTTTTTCTCTTCCCCACGCGGCCCCCCTTCAGCTTAGCAGGGTGAATTTCTTAGTCTTGAATTTTTTTGTGCGATGGTTTTTTATTTAAAGGATTTCTCCTATGGTAGTCAAGACAAAGTCCATGCAACCCAAAGCAATGCGCCTCTTCTGGGTCCTACTGACTAGACTGCTATAGACCAAATTTTAAACTTCCCCCACGTACCCCAATCACCCTGAGTTAATGAATACACGTAAAGACATCAACCTTTGGGATAAAACTTGTGCCTGCTCCGGGTCGTCTTCCCCATAGAGGAGGCTCATTTCTTACATGTGACAAGTATTGTTTGTATGCGTGCAGTCAATACGGGGAGGTACACTGGCCCCAATGGAAGTATGGGAGGGGGGAAAAACGCGTGGTAAATCTATATGGCGCAAATTCCCTCACGGGCGTGCGCCACGGACGGGCCCGCCCATTTGACTAGTCGAAAGACGAAGAGCTATGAGTGGGGTTATCTATGGTTAGGTTACCCCCCCACCGTTGGAGAGAGGTCCTGTGTCACCCCTACTGAAACCATCCATCAAGCCCTGGGCGACACTAGGCCGAGTGTTTCCCTCTTTTCCACCAATATTTTTTGCCCCCCAGCCCGTCCCCACCCCCTGGGCTTCAAGGGCACCAAAAAAAAGCCACCTCAGTGGGGCGGCTAGCACATTTCCATCCACCCTGCCCCCCCCAAGGGACGCAGGCCCCCTTGATGGGTGAGTCCCCAAGGATCTTTCGCTCAAAGTGCGGTCCCACCCAGGGGTTCCCGACCAATTTGGGGGAGCAAGGCCCCTGAGCCTGAACTCCCCCCCCTACTTTCCCCCACAGACTCCCCCTCAGAAGGGACCTCCACCCGGCCTCGCCGCTGCGACCGGGGACCTGGGACCACCCAAATCCGATATATTTCATACCAAAACCGCAGCCCTCCCCCCGCCTTTCCCTACCAATACTAAGCAGAGCTCGCCCATTCCCCCTGGTGAATCCAAAATAGGGAGGGAGTGGTGGGACTGCTGCCTTAGTGCCAAACGCTGCCCGCGTCCTGCTTCCCCGCGCGGCGCGGGGTCCCCGGCTTATAAAACCGGCCCTCCACCCCGCCACGCCGCGCTTTGACTCCGCCCCCGGGGGGCGGCCCTTACGTTCAAAAGAGCGGCGCCGTCGAGCGCCCGAGCTCGCCTGAACCGTGCCTAACCCCGGGCCAATTAGACCGGCTGCGCCCGGGGGTTACCATGAGGGGCCCTCCCCTTAAAGGGGCCCTGGCGGCCCCCCCCCATGGTCCGGCCCCCGGAAACTTGAACCCAAAAGCACCGGCGGGCTATCCCTTAGCTGCCTATGAACGGCAAGTTTAAACTTCCACACCCGCAAACCCTTTAAATGAATACACGGGGGAAAGAACATCAAACTTTTTGGATTAAATTGGGCCCCCCACAGGCAAGCCCCATTTTAAATCTTACATAACAATGTAAATTATCCAAAACAGTACACTGGGCCAATGAGTAAAATTAACCAAATACCCATCCAGCCCCAAGAGCCCCATAGTCCCAAACAAAAGCTTTTGGTGCTTTGAGGTACACCCCTTTGGGTGCGTTAGTCCGGAGTAAACCTCGAACCATCACGCGAAGGGGGTCCCCTTGGGTGCGAAGGCGCGGGTTATCCCGCCTCTTTTCCCCACCATAATGTTTTTGGCGGCGCCTGCCTCAGAGGGGGCCCGGTTTCTACCCGGGGCTCCGGGGCTTGTATCAAGTGGTGTGCTCTCTAGGGGCGCTCACAATAAGCCACCTCAGGCGGGCTACGACTTTTTCATCCCATCTCACCCGGGTTGGGGGGGGCTGGTGAGAGCGCGCGGAGGGCGGTTGTGTGGCGCGGCAAAGCGCGGCCGTGGATTTTGTTGTGGAGTCTTCCTACATGCGGTTGGTCCGTCCCAGGAGAGCTCGAGTTGGTCGAGCGCCCCGCCTTTGCGCGAGCCTACGATTGATGGGAGCAAGCTTGAGGGCGCTGCTGACATCCCCCCCACTACTTTTCCACAGACTTTTCCAAGGACCCCAAAACCCACGCCATAAGCTAGGCCCGACCAGGAATACCCTTCATGGGCCCGCGAAAGCCCCCAACAGCCCCCAATGACTCGTTTCCAATTCCCTTCCTCCCAGATTGTTCCCCCAAAGAACCCCATAAATCTAAGGCCCAACCGGGGGGCGTGTCAGGGTGGGACCCTTCCGACCCCCCTACCGCCCAACAAGCGTTCGCCCCATCATCTCCGAGACTGTCCAGCCTCTCTCTTACGTGGCTCCCGCTCTCCCCAAGAACCACCCGTGTAGTGGAGATGCCGTGTGATGCGCAGCAGCTGGTCTGGAAGGCCCCTGGGGACGCCTTTGTTGGGGGGTGCTTATTATGTGGGTAACTGTGAAAGGTCGTCTGGCAGCCGGCATGTAGAGTTTATATTTACCTGGGCCGCGGCCTTGGACTCCTCCATTGCCCTCTCCTAGTTCTAACCTTAGGGGTCACGCTGAGTATGGTCCGACGCAAACCCGCAGGGGTGATAAAGGCCGAGGTCGCCCTCTCTCGTGGATTCGCGCTTTTGGTCCGTCAAAATTCCATCTCAGGATCAAAAAATCATGACCCGGAGGGAGGTTCTTGGGTCCCTGGTGTGATTGTAAAGTCCCCTCCAGGACATTTGGGGTGGTGAGCGCATGCGGCCCAAAATATGTCTCTGTATTAGGGGAACCCTCCAGCGTAAGAGGTGGAAGAATTCGAAGGGTCCGACCACCATCCGTGGTACCGTTGCTTGTCCCGCCCGGCCAGGCAGATCTTCTGTGTGAACGTGCTGGAAATCCGGCCCATAGGAAGGGCCGGGTAGGGGGCAGGTCTGGGGCGCGAGATTTGGAGAGGCCTCCCCCGCTGATGGTCGCTCTAATCCTACCGAAGGAAATATCTCTCCGCCGCAACGTGTGTGGGGGGGGCCCTCCCGTATCTCATGATCCGCACGGGTATTCTGGTCTCCCCGACCCAGATCGTAGAGCTACGAGCGAGTGCCGTGTGAGCGATGTGCTGCTCGGGTCTGCTGCCCGCCTTAGGTTGTGCCAGCGCTCTCTCTGAGGTGGTACATGGGGTCGAGAGCCCAAAACGATCCAGACCGTGTAACGTGGGTGGCCTGCTGCGGGAGTGAGCGGCTCAACGACACGCTTCTGGAGGAACGCGCCTGGCGCGCCAAGCGATAACTCCAGACAACGCACTGACATGCATCCTTATCGAAAAATGTGACCCCCAGAGGAAAAACCATTGGTGGTAGGGCAGCGCACGTGTAGTATAACAAGACGGGAGATAATACATGGATTCACGCCGGCGTCCCCCCCCATTCTACAGTGGTGAAATTTTAGGGTAACGATCTCTAGGGGAACCGCACGCGTCTAGTAGAGGCCCAGCGAATGTGATGTGCCTGTGTGGGTTGGTGTGGGTATGATGGAGCTTTTCAATCAGATCAGATTTCCCATCTGGGCCCAATCCCCCTTGCGAATGGCTGGTGACCCCCGAGGCTATCCCAAAACTCGCGCAGGGGATACTTGCCGTGTGTGCCTTATGGGGGCTGTTGTGTGGAGTACTTAGGCTCCAATTCCGAAATTCAGGAAATAGGGTGGGAGAGCAACTATGGTCTTTGGGGGTCTAAAGTATGAATTCTCAAATGCCGCTAAACTCCCTCCCAAACCAATCCGCCCCTACATAACGAGTGCCCGTTGAGACAAGCAGGGGACTTGGAGGGTGGTTAAAAAAGTGACGGGGTGCGGAGATAAATGTATGAGAAGACTGGGGTGCCCTCATTTTTGCGTCTGTAGACCCAGGTTTTGAGATTGGGCCCTGCCCCCACCCTTCCTTTACAACTGCCCCGGCTAGTATTCCCCAAGAAAGACCCAAGCGAACACCGGGCACGGAATTCGCTGGATGGTCCCCTGCCACCTCACCCAAAAACGGGGGAGATCCGGGTAACTCGTACCCCTAACCCGCTTGAAAAAATCCGGTTGTTTTTTTGGTGATCGTCTTATGGTGCCCGGGCTCATCGAGCAACGAACTCCCCGGGCTAAATCACGTGTACCACGTGCGCCTTTACGCCGTGCCCCTGAGAGTAAACCTCCTTACTAACTGGGGGGCCACCCCCCTGGCTTTTGTACAGGGATCCCAAATACTTCCTAGTCCTTAAAGCCTCCGAAAAAAAGCTAATGAGTAATGCCGCTCATCAGGATACGGATAAAATAAGTCCCTCCACCCTGTCTTCCAACAGATTCTAGAGGTCTGGGCGCGCATAGGCGATCCATACCCGATGTTGCGCTCTCCAATCTCGTGTGGTGTTGGCTTCTGAGATGAGGGAATAGTCTGGGAAAAAAACTCGAACCTGAGTCCGCCCGGGTGAGTGAAGGTGCCGCCCCTGGCTACGCGGCGGACCGCGCCGCCGCTCGCGATATCTAAAGGGCCCCCTCATTAGAATTTGTCCGCGTGGCGTCTCACCCGTCCCAAAAAGTTCCCTTGGTTTTAGGGTCAGCCACACCTCCCTTGCCTTAAAAACCCAAAGGCCTAGAGGACCCCTGAAACATGAAACCGGTTGTGAAACTTACCCTGGAAAGCTGACCCCAAGCCCCGAGAGCGTTTAATGCGCTTGCACAATACCAATAAGACTTAAAAAAAAGAGACAGGTCCCGCCCTCTCTCCCGTCTGATGTAACGTCTTTTAACGGGGCCCCGAACCGCCCGGCCGGTGCGCGGGGAACCTGACTCTTCCCACAAACCGCCCGAGGAGTACCCCCTTGCAATTTTAAGGATCTGTCCCAAGTGGTTGCCAGGGGCTTACCGTGGTGAGCCTGAACAGGCCCCTTTGCCTGCGGTCTAAACTGAAACCAGAGGTGCCACTCTAATTTCCGAGTGGGGAGGAACAACTTCCAACCTCCTCCTTGCCCGTGCTTGTCGGGGTGGGGGGGCCAAGCGTTTGCCCGAAAAAACGCTTTCCCCAAACTGAGTGTGAAACGAGAGCAAGGAGTCAGCCAGAATATCAGAGGGGTAGCGCTGGTTTCACCCGCGCAGGGAGTTACGTGGGTCCCAGAGCTAATAACCAATATAGTTTAAATTCCCAAGAGCCGCACCCGCAGTTCAAAAACCAAAATGCCCGGGTGCAACAAGTGCCCAACACCGGTAGAGAGAAGTAAAGCCGACCTGAGACACGTGTTTGGTTCTATGGGGCCTGAGTAGAACACCCCCATTTGGATTGATCGCCCAAGTGAAAACCCTTGAGAGGCAAATGTGGGTGGTTATGTCATGTGAGGATCTCGCAAGAGCGGGCGTGTGACACCCCCCGGAAATTTCAGATCCGTGCCCAAAGAGTCTAGATGTTGGTGAAGCGAGCCAGCTTCCAATAGGCGGCGTCGGGCAAGGGTTCTTTTCTCGTGGGATAACCTGAGTACAATTCTGCCCTTGGTCAAACTTGAGACGCCACTCTTGGCGGGGGCCCATCCGCCCGGCCGCGCAAGGGGTGGCACCAATCGCCCCCTGGCGCGAACATGGCCCCCCAAAGACCTACCAACTACCCGGCCGGATCATACGCCCTATTGTTTGTTTTTGACAACACACCTTCGGGAGTGATATGTTTCCGCCATTGTCGTAATGTGCCCTTGAGTTTATCCAAATGATTGGTAAGGAGGGACTGGGCGTGTCCTGTTCCTGCGGGTGGTGGTTTTGGGATAAGAGGGGGGGGCCTAGCCAAGAGGTGAGCGGTCCCCCACCGACCCTCAGAACCTCCCCTTCATTCGCATGACGGGCCGAACTCACCCCTCCCGAAAAAAGATCTAGGAGACTAATGGGAAAAGGGGTCCCGTGCCTCTAAGCCCGGCCCCGACCAGTTCGCCTGCGCTCATTCCCGCCACGCCGAGAAAAAGTGGAGCGCCCGTTGTCACTCAGAGGGGCGGAGCCAAATCAGTTCCTGGGCATAGCAAACAGATTCAAATTGGGTTCTCGTCCGAGAAAAGGAGCCTCGATGGGGCATTTTTTCCTTCCCGTTCAAAAGGGGGTGGTTTCCGCCTAACTGTGTGAGGGGGATGCGACATTGACCTTCAATAGTCCCCCTCTCTTCCTCCTAAGCTCTCCCAACGCGAGAGGCGAACGCGAAGTCGGGGTAGGTCTTGAGGTTCTAAAGTGACTACAGAGTATTAGGGGAAGGAAGCTAAAATGTGGTATGGGTTCAAAAAAGGCGGACACTTTGTGGTGAAGAGAAAATGAGGGGCTAAGTCCCCCCCGTGTATACTGGTATTTCTTCTTTAGGGGGGGTAATCGTTGAATTTTTGCCCCTGCAGGTATTATTGCCGATGCGAGGGTTTTTTTTTTCGCGGGCGGATTTTAGGGCCCGCCAGTTAAGGGGGCGACGGCGGGGGTTGAAAGGCGCCTCACATGCAATCCATTTATTTTGAGGTATGTTTCGGGTGTGGGGGAAGTGTTGAGATAATTGTCGCGGGGGGAGGATTACTAAGGGGATTTGTGGGAAAGGTATTCCTACCTGGGTGGCGCAATTATAAACGGGATTTGGCGCGGGGGGGCAAGATGGGTTTATTTGGGGATTTCGCCCATTATAATTTGGACCAAAGGCCCTATCTGAGCAATGGAGCGGAACCAAACGGAAGGTGTGAGTTCACGGCGTGATAGGGCGTGCAGTGCGAGGTAAGTTTTATGGGTGTACTTTTTGAGGCCCCTGACTGACTGAGGGGGGCAAAATGGGTTGTGTCCAGGGGGGGGCGGGTGGCCCCTCCGTGCCAGAAAGTGGGTTATCGGAGAAGTATCAGGTTTTATAGTATCCGACAAACTTTGTCGGCTATTGGAGGCTGTTTTTATCCCAATAGTTTTTTTTTTGGGCGGATATTTTTATGAATAAGTTTTTGTGGGGGGGTAGTTCACAGGGCTGTTGTGAGTCAATTCTAAAAAACAAACAATTCCAACAGTATATGTTGAACTATTGTGTAGGATAGGATCAGGTGGGGGGGGAGGAAACTAGGCTCACCTCATATAATCTGGTCTCTGCTGTGTGAACTGCTGGGGCCTTTCAAATCGGGGTCCCCGGTGTGGGTCTCCCCCCCTTGTATCTTGCGTGGCCCAATTTTTGTGGGGGTAACTGGCCGTGGGGTATATTGTGTGGAAGCATTTTAATATAAATATTGGGAATTTAGCACGACAACACGTAACCTAGGGGTGAAAAGTGAAATGATACCAACGCAGAACAAATTCGACCATCCATTGTCCCCCCCCCGCCTCGTTTCACAGTGGGAGCGTTATTTTTCGGGAACAGGCCACCGATCAAGCGTTGATCAAGCGGGTCAGGGGATGGTAGGTGGTCCATCACCCCTCGGGCTGGAAATTTTGGGTCTGTGACCTTGGGTGTTGGGGGTTTTCAGTATAAACTCGCGAGCAGGTCGATATAGTGCACATGGTTCAGGGATCTCCAAATTCGTAAGCCCCTGGGGTGTAGCACAATGGGATACATGTACTAATATCAGACAGAGGTCCTGAGGCGTATGGGTATTGGGAACAGGAGGTTAAGCGGGGGGTCAGTGTGGGCCGGTTCTGGAAAGTACAGCGATGGGGAGAAGAAGGGCGGCTTAGTTTGACTCTCCTATTTTGTAGGTGGTCCTTCAATGGTCTCGGGGCAAGATGTGTGAGATAACGAGTGGTTTTGTGTTGGACCCCCTCTTAATATTTTTTCCGATGGGTTTTTTTATTTTTTATCCGTCGCTAACTCTCACGTAATTTTTATCCGCATGGGGAGGGAGGCGGCAAGATGGTGAGGGTGGGTTGGGGGCTAGTCGCCCCCCTTGGTTTGGTTATTAAGGCAAGGGTGTTGCTGGCTTTGTCTCTAGGGGGGACCAAGTGGCACATTTGAGGAGTGTGAGGCAGGCCAAAATTTGAGGGGGCTTTTATCGGCGGGGCGTGGGTAGGGGGGGCAGGATTATTTTCCCCCAACGGGTTCGCCCAGTTTGGGGGGTTTTTTCAGCTCTTTCTGCAAAAACTGTTTTGGGGAGAAAAGTTGGAATGCAATTTGCCCAAGATCAAGAATTTTGAGGTGGTGGAGGGCCCCTTTTTATTATCCGCCACGTCCCCCTGTGCATTATCTCATTAGCTTATTTTTTCATTGTTTTTTCGGGGGGCATTAAAGGATAGGAGGAGAAATTGGTCCTGTCCCAAGGCAGAGTGAAGTAGTTAGGAGGATTTTTACAGCGTGAAAGGACGTGGCCAAGTTGATTCTTAGCCGGAGGGATTGGGGTCCGATCCGGAAATAAGGCACCGATCAAAATAACTTGACTTCGAATTGGCGTGGGTGGGGTGTGTAGGAGGGCCGAACGGTTGTTTAGATTTTGGGTGAGAGAGAGACTCCAGAAATGTGCCCGGTTTCGCTGATTCATGGAAATACTGCCGAGGCACTATTGATAGGAGGTTGGGGTCAGGGCCCACTGTATACAGAGAGGTACCCATTGGCCGCAAATGGGGAAGTTTTTTTTATCTCGTTTCCAATTCAACCCTACGGCAGTATTTTTTTTTTTATTAAGGCGAACATGGATTTTTTGGAGGAAGTTTTTGGATTGGATGAGTCCCTACACCTTTGTTTTTTCGCTCCCCATCTACCAATTTTCGAAATTGGGGGCAGCTACAGAAAGCGGTCAAAAAAAAAAGTTTGGGGGTTTATTTGGATGCGGGGTTTTCCCAGTTCGGAGAGGATTAGGCCAAGCGGAATCAGAGGGACACAATCAGATACGATATACCAAGCTATACACCCCCCCCGCCCTCATCTTGGCCTTCCAAGGTTGTTCCCTAGAAATAAAAAATTATGGGGGGGGAAGCGGGTATAATTTAATCTTCCTAAGTATACGCATTTAAATACACGACATTGGATTCTATTCTCGAGGTATAGTGTTATGAATTGTGGGGGTTGGAGTTTAGGTCTTCGGCCTCCCCAGTGGGGTCCCCTCCCAGTGTTATTTGATACTTGTTCTAGGGCAAAACGAAAAACCGGTCCCATGAGATTGGTATTTTGGCGCTCTTTTCCTTATGTGCAACTGGGGGAGCCGGAGCAAGAGCAAAGCCTGCACAGCGTCAACTTTCAGATGGGTTCACGGGATCCCCGAACAACCTGCGGGTAAACACACCGGAGACGTTATTGGGCGGGGTGGATGTGTGGTCGGTATGGATTTCGGCAAGCGAGGTCATGCCATCCCGTGAAATCTCTAATATGGAATCAAGAGGTTATAATGGGGATTGTTCCAGCAGTGGTATAGATCCGGGTTTAGCCTGGGACAGGGTTCTCCGATAGATGTGGCTGTCGTGTTGGTTTCCATGCTTATGGGGGGGGATCTAATAATGATTTGGGCCAATTGTGTGTATTGTTTTTTTGCCGCCCAAAATCCAGTATGAAACTTAGATAAAGAGGGAAATTCCGGAGCAATGAAACATTTTCCTGAGGTAATTAATTGAGGACCGGTAAATTCCGGGCCCTGGTAGTACTGGGATGGTCCGGATTTTATAGGTCTAAGCCTTCTATGTGTATTAGCTGTGGGAGGATTGTCTTAAGCGGAGTTCCAGCAGCGGCAGGTATTAACCAAGAGCAACAGCCATTAAGGTAAATACAAGACGGTGGAACATGGGTGGGCGAGTGTTACTTGTGGATGAAATCATAGAACGTGGTTTTTTGGGGTGGGCGGCATAGAGAGCTGGAAAATTGGGGGTGGGGATGGTGGAAAGGTGGATGTTGTAGTCGATAGGGACCGGAGAGTCCCCCACCTGAAAACGCGGTGGGCCCCTAGATTTATGTTCTCCTTTGGACATCAGAGAAGGGAAAATTTGGAACGAGTCTTCTTTGGGGCTGTTGGGGGCTAATTTCGCGCCCCAAGAGGTTTAATCCCTGGTCGCTTAGTAGCTTACATGCGTGTAGCATGGGGTCTCCGTGGAGAAAGTCTGTGGAAAGTAGTGGGGGGAGTCAGGCTCAGCTTCTGCCTCCGGTTCTGGCGATTTGGTGCGGGTAGGATTTGAGCTCGGTTTGTCCGATGGGTCAAGGCGTTATTTTGGGCGCAGGACATTGAGGTGGCCCTCCACAGGGCCATGGGTAATGCGTCTCATTTGGGGATCAGGTGAAATTGGAAATGTTACTTAGCCGGGCCCCGATCTCAGAGGTGGGATCCCTTTTGGTGCCCTGACAAAGCCGGGGGTGAACGGGCTGGGGGCAAAAATATGGTGGAAAATGAAGGAACGGCATATCGCCAGGCTAGGGGGTGAAAGGTTCAGAAGGTTACACGGCCTTTCACAAGGAACCTCAGCCCCCAAGAGCATTTGTGTTTGGACACCTATGGGCCCACTTGGGCTGATGGGTATTTAGATTATTACTCATTGGCAGTGTACTGGGGAGGTTTTGATAAATAATACTTGTTAAATAAAAAAAAAAAATGAGGGTCTTGCTTGTGGCCCACAATTTTTATAAATTCCCAATAGTTTGAATGGTCTCACGTTTATTCATTTCCAATTAAAGGTTTGTTGTGGGATAGGTTAAAATTTGGTCTATAGCAAGCTTTAAGGATAGAGGCCGCTGTCTTTAGGGTCAAGTTTCCCCCCCCGGGGCCCTGGACATGTGAGGGGGGGGGGGTGGGGGGGGGGGGTCTATCTAGCCCCCCTTTATAGAGAGGGTGGGGAAAGGCCCCTCAATAGAGGACACCAACGGCCACTCGCCGCGCCGTCCCTAAAAGGCCCGGGGTTAGGTCCAGGACCGCAGGGAGTCCCCCGGGCCCCGCGGACGCGCGCCCGAGCGTGCGATCACACGGTAGGCCGGGGCGGAGTCCAAATGCCCCAAGCGCGGCTGGGCCGGGGGTGGGGGAGGCTCCGGTTTTTTTATTAATATATAGCCGGAACCCCCGTCTCGCCGCGCGGGAGGCAAGACCCGCGGGGCCTAAGCCGTGGAAACAAGAGCCAGAGCATAGTTCCCCCTCTCCCACCCCTGCACCTTACCCTATTAGGGTTCTCTTTTAGGGATACAGTGGGGCAATGGGTATGGGAAAGGGTGACGGTGAGCAGCTAATATGGCGGTAAGGTCTCGGCTGCCGTGGTATGGAAATATATCGATAAGGTGGGTTTTTCCCGCTGGGGGAAGGGTCCTCCCCCCCAGCGGCGAGTGAGCGGGTTTGGGGGACCCCTTGGGAGTCCCCCTCTCCCTGGTGGAGGGAAGTAAGTGAGGGAGGGGAGTCGAGGCTCAGAGCTCTTTCTAGAGCTATCCTCGTCGCGGAAACGACATTTGCGGATGGGAGGAAGGGGTGTGAACCGTGGCCTGTAGAGAGTCTGGGCGTGGACTATAAAGTTACAGGAGCGCATCGGACCACAGGGCTGCAATGAGCCCCCCCTTTTAGGGCGACGGGGGGGAGACACAAAAATGGGGTGAAAACGAGGTACTAGATCCCGCGCCCGTTGTAGGGGCATTAGGCACAAATTATTTGCTTTGGGAGAGCGCCCCCTTAAGTCACCGGGGGTGGACGGGCCAGGGGGGCATAAAATAAATGGTGGAAAAGAGGAACGGCTGGCTTATCGCCCAGGCCTTTGGTTAAAAAATGGTTTCAGGAGGTATTAAACGACTTTCCAAGGGAAACCCTCAGCCCCGAAAGCTTTTTTTTTGACTAAGGGGCCATTCTTTGGGCCCCTGATGGGAAATTAGGAATTAATTACTCATTGGGGCAAGTAGTAACTGTTTTGAACTAAATAACTTGTTAATGCTAAAATAAAATCTGGCTTGCTGTTATATGCCCACGCGCGATTTTGAGCGTCCCAAGTATTGAATTGACCCCCCCCGTGTTATTTCCCAATTAAAAGGTTGGGGTTGTGAGGGGGAAGTTTTTAAATTTGTGTGTCCTATAGCAAGCTAAGGAATAGTTGGAGGCGCTGCTTTTACGGTGGTCCAAAAAAAAGAAATGTTTTTTTGCAACGATCTATATAAAAAAAAAATTCAGCGAACCCCTGGTAGTGAGAGCAACCTGATCCCCCAAACCGTATTTAGCCCTGAAAGGCCTCCCTGCCAATAACCAAAAGCGGAAGAACCAACGCCCTACCTCTAAAAAACAAGATAGTGGGTTTTAACAAAATATTCCCCCCCTACTCATCTTCTTCTCCCCTCAAGAGACCAAACCCATACAGGCCCTTAAAAGTAAAGGGGCAAGAGAGGTGAAGGCGGTTGGGTCACTTTTATGGGATATCCTTCTTGTCAACGGCGGCCCCGGTCCCCCTGCCCCGCTGCTCAGGGCGGGCCCGAACGGCTTTTTTTAAATAGAAACCGCGAAGCCCCTGAAGGAATATCGGTGAGATGACGTTCAATTGCGGCCTCGGCCGGTCACATAGTGCGGGCGCCTCCCGACAACGGGCTTTGACGGCGCCCGCCCGTGGAACAGCGCCGTTTGCCATTTACTTAACTAGACATAAATCATAATAGTAAAAAAATGAAAATGTTAAGGAGGAAAAACGCACAAAATAACAAAAACATAAGTCAATAAAAATACAGTGGTAGACCAAGCTCCTTTTTTTAAAAGGGAAAAAAACCTTGATACTCCTCACTATCACAGATGGCAAAGTGCCTTCCAGCTTGCCCCTGAGTGGTGGTCAGCAAACAAGCAAGATTGTCCCCCAGACCCTTGCTGTTTCCCAGCGCATGTGATCCCCTATATATGCCTGGTAAGGAATGCGTGAGGGGGGGGGCGAGGAACAAGCCAGTGTCCCCCCCAGACCTGCCGGCCTGTTTTTTTTTCCAGCCGCTGTGTGGTTGTTCCTTATGCTAATAAAGAATACTGAGGGGGCAATGCAAGCACAAGCCAGTTGGTCAGACCGATGCAGTTTCCAAGCGCTGTTGTTCCCCTTAATCCCTGTAAGAAAATGCCTGAGGGCAAGCACAAAGCCCCCAGTGTCAGATCTTCCCTGTTTTCCCTCCTCCAGACCGCTGGTGTTCCTTTATTCTGTGGGGAGAGGTTGAGCCCCTGGAAGTTTTTTCTCGGGTAATTATAAGCTATTAAATTCCTTGCAACAGTTTTTTCCAGCCCAGAAGAGTCCATTCCGAAGAGTCCCCACAAAGGAGTCCATTTTTTTTTTTTCCAAAACCCACAACCCACGCCCCCCACCTGAAAGGCTAGCCCCGCCCACCTCCAACTTGACAAACCTATTTTTATTTTGAATAGGTTTAGAAACATGGTGGGGGAAAACTGTCCAAAAGTGGGCCGGGCTAGCCTCCCCCCATTGGTTGCAGGAGCCCTAACACCTGCCATCAGGAATAAGAATTGAGCAAGTAAAAAATAACTCTAAGAACTTTCCCAGTCAAAATCCCCTACTACAAAGAATATAGAGGGAACCCACCAGCGCTGGAACAAACAGCAAGGTTCATGACACTGGGCATTGTGCTGCCCTTTCAAAGCATCTCTGTGCAGGAATATAGGGACACAGCCACTGGAAACAGCAGGTCCGACAACTGGCTGTGCTGGCCCTCGGTCTCAGCGATCATATCGCTAGAGAACTAAGGGAACGCGCGCCTGGAAAACAGCAGGTTTCCCTGACACTCTTGGCTATTTTGTGGGCGGTGACCTTCCCCTCCAAAAGCAAAGCCGGGGCAATCATATCCCCTATGTGGACAGGTTCCCTTTAAAAGGATTTGGTCTAGGCACTGTAATTTTATTGACGTTTTATTTTTTTGTTTTTTGAGTAATAGTTGTTGTTTGATTTTAAGCATTTCATTTTTAGCTATTATACGTTTTTTATGGCTCCCCCTGTAAAGTATAAAGCACGCGGGTCCCACACGCTGTAGTCGGGCGGCGGACGGCAGGCCCGATGAAACACGGGAAGGGGGGCGTGCCGCAATCGACCGCCCGGCGAGAGCCGCAATGACGTCCATCCACGCCTTTTTCGGGGCCCGCGGTCTCCCCAATTAAAGCCCGTTGCCCCCGCCCCCGCCCCAGACGGTACCGCAGGAGGCCAGACCCCCCGGGGCACGTGGGAAAGGAAGGGAAGAGGTCCCCCACCTCCCCTCCCCCATTCCCTTATAAGGGCCTATGGCAACATTGTGTTTGGTCCTCCTCCCTTTTAGAGGGAGGAAGAAGGGAAGGTATTTTGTGTTAACACTAACTATTTGTTATTTTTGCGGTTAAGTGGCGGGTGGTTTCTCTCCTTTTTGTTTATTTGCAGAGGGCTCAGGTTGTGCGTTTTTCCTTGTCCCCACAGTGTTTGGCTTGGGCGATTTTGGGCGTGGTGGGAGGTCCGCCTTGGCGAAGTTAAAGGGAAAAATGGTCCTGGAAAATTTGGGGGAGCCGCCCAGATATATGGGGGAATGGCCCCTCCCCCAAGATTATTGGTTGGATACATATTTTGGAGGCTCGCGCTAGGCGATGGGGTATGTGGCCTTTGTGGTGCAGGGCCCCCCCCCCTGTAAAGCCGCGGGTTATTAGTATTTGAGCAGTTTGAAGCCCCACAGGTTGGAATGGTGGTGCCCTCGAGCCCTGGGCCCGGTGAAAAAAACAAAGAAAACAAAAGCAAATGTAAAAAAGGAACGGGTTCGCACAGACCCGGGTTTTTGTGTTTTAATGACTCCAAGGACCTTTCCAGCCCTCCCCACAGTTGTTTTTGAGGTATTTGTTAACGAGTTTTATAATCCTTTATAGATATGGTTTTGGGTTATGTGGATCATTGATATATTTCTAATTTTTGTAAGGGTTACACAGTTTTAATAAAAAGGCCGCTTGTGGACGCAGGGATCATATTCCAACACCTCCATGAGGTGATTGGTTTGTTTAGTTTTATCTTGTGAAGGGGAAAAAAGTTTGGGTTTTGGGGTAACGGATCACGAAGTAAAATAAAGCATCCCAAGACTGGGGAAAGAGGTTAACAGGTAAAAGATAGGCGATACTTCAAGGGTCATGATTGGTTTCCGTTCGTGATAACGTTTGTTAACTCAATTGCAGGTGGTTCCCCCCACCCCCCCAACAGGGCCGTACCCTTTCACAGGTCACTTGTGAATAGGGGGGGCGGCCGGGGGCCCTGGAGATGTATGCGTGAGTAGGTGTTTAACGATGTTGGGGCCCCCCCCCCCTCCCCCTCCCCACCCCAAACCCACCCCCCGACCCCCCCCCCCCCCCCCAAAAAAAAGAACAAAGAACAAACATCTACTCAAAAAGAAAACAAATGTCTAGATACTGGCACACATGTACCCAGCTTCCCCGTCACTATTAACATGGAACAGCGAAGACCACTAAGCAAAATAATAATTATCCGAATACACTAAGCAGAAAATGTAAAAAACCCTGACAACCCCAGGGACTCACACGGAGGCGACTCCCTCCCCCCTGTATTTCTCCACACCTAGTGAGTAGTTTATCAGTCCCCGTTTTCTCTTGAATCTTGCACATCCCCTTTTTCCCTTTTTTCCCCCTTTCCACCCATAGCGGGTGGGGGATACCCACCTTCTCCTCCCCGGCCCGCCACTTCCGTCCCTAGCAGAATTGGTAAAACCGCAAAAAAAGACATCTTAGTTAAATTAGGGCAAGGCAGGGCCACTGGGATATATAGCCCAGGCAGGGCAGTTGTATGTAGCCAGGTAGGGCAAGTAAATAGGCCCAGGTTAAGGGCAGTGTAATATCTAAGCCAGGCAGGAGGGCAGTAATATGGGGGCAGGCAGGGCAGTGTATATGGCCCCCAGGCAAGGGCAGTGTATAGCCCCAGGCATGAGGCAAGTCTTAAATATGGGGCAAGGCAGGGCAGGTAATAAGCGAGGCAAGGGCAAGTTGTAAAGCCCCCCAGGTAGGGCAAAGTAATATGCCCCAGGTAAGGGGCAGTGGTTAAAAAGCCCCAAGGCAAGGGGCAGTATATGGGGGCCCAGGCAGGGCAATGGTAAAAAAGCCAGGGCAGGGCCCACATAATGTAAAGGCCAGCAGGGCAAAAGGAAAATATAGCCAAGCCAAAGGGCCAGTTAAAATGGGCCAAGGCAAGGGCCAGGTAATATAGCCCCAGGCAGGGGCAGTGGTAAAATAATAGCCCCAAGGCAGGGCGCCAAGTGGTATATAGCCCAGGAGCAGAGGGGCAAGTAAAAATAGGGCAGGCAGGGCAGGTAATAAGGGCCAGGCAAGGGCAAGTGTAATAATAGCTTTAGGTAGGGCAAGTTGTATATAGCCCAGGGCCAGGGCAGTTGTATATAGCCCAGGTGTAGGGCAGATGTAATATAGCCCAGGCCAGGCAGACATGTATTAGCCCCCAGCGCCCCAGGGGCAAGTAATAATGGGAACCAGGCAGGGGGCAGTATTAAAATGGGGCAGTCGCAAAGGGCAAGTATTCTAGCCAGGCAGGGCCAGGTAAAATAAGCCAGGCAGACAAAGGCGGATATTAGCCAGGCGAAGTGGCCAGTCTGGGGGTAGTAGTAAAGCCAGGCAAGGGCCCAAGTGTAGGGGGGAAAGGCAGTCCAGGGGCAGTGGTTAAATAGCCAAGGCCCAAAGAGGCAGGTATATAGCCCAGGCCAGGGCAGTAAAAAAATGGGCAGGCAAGGGCAGTGTTATAATAGCCAGGCTCAGGGCAGTCTATGAATATAGACTCCCATGCAGGGCATTTGGGTAAACTATGGGTGGCAGGGCCAGGGCAGGTAGAATATAGCCAGCCGGGGCAGATGTTCTATAGCCAGGCAACGGGCCAGTGTTAAATCTCGCCCAGGCAGGGCAATTTGTAAAAATATTAGCCAGGGCTCAGGGGCAGCGTTATATAGCCAGGCAGGGCAGGTATATAGCCAAGGCAGGGCAAGTTGTAAATAATTGGGCAAGGCAGGGGGCAGGTATAATAGGCCAGGCCAAGGGCACTATATGGGCCAGGCAAGGGGCATTTTTGGTATTATAGCCAGGCATGCAGTGTTAAAAGCCATGATCCCATGGGCGAGTGGTAACTTATAGCCCAGGACGAGGGCTAGTGGTTAAAATCTGAAATAAAGCCAGCAGAGGGGGGGCCAGTTGTAAAATATAGGGGCCCAGCCCAGGGCAGTGGTAATGAGGCCCAGGGCAAGTGGCAAGAAAACGGGTAGACCGGCAGGCAGGAGGCCAGTGGGTCTAATATAGGGCCAGTAGAGCCAGGGCCAGTGGGTTATAATAGCCCAGGCCAGGGCAAGTGTATAGCCCAGGCCTGGCCAGTTAAAGGCAGGCAGGGGCAGTAAATGGGCAGGCAAGGAGGGCAGTATATGGGCAGCAAATGGCAGGTGGTATAAGGCCAGCCCAAGGGGGGACAGTTATATGGGCAGGCAGGGCCAGTGGTATAGGCCCAGGGCAGGGGGGGCAGTATAATTGGTGGCAAAGGTTAGGGCAAAGTGTCTCGCCAGGCAGGGGGCAAGTTTAAAATTGCGGCAAAAGTCAAGGGCAAGTGTAAAATAGGCCAGGCAGGGGCACGTAATATTGGGCAGTAGGGCCCAAGTGGGTAATAGCCAGGCCAGGGGGCAAAAGTATATAAAATGGGGGGGCCAGGCCAGGGCAAGTGGGGTAAGGCAAAGGCCAAGGGGTTAGTATTATGGTTCAGGAAAAAAAGGACACCAGTAAGTTTTTAATTTAAAAAAAAAAAGGGTAAAAAATCCACACCTGAAAAAAATTGGGTTCCCTTCCTCTTCTTCCATCGTCGCGAGCCTGTTTGGGCCCCGTTCCAACAGAAGCAGACTGCAGGGAAACGCGGAGCAGCGCGGCGATGACGTCCAATCAAAAATCGCGCCGCACCCCTATGCCCGCCCGCCGGCCCCCGAGTCTCCTTGGGAGTGCCTGAAGCGAGAAAAAAGAACACGGGATCAAACAAGGAAACCCAGAAATGGGATTTCAGGGCCCTGGGTATCCGGCTTTTGCTAGCTATGCAACCCTGTCCGCCGTGAGTGGCAAGGCGGGCCGGCCCCCGTGATGGCGGCTTTGGCATGGCACAGGGTCGTGAAACAAGGCCGTGGGATGAAGGGGGGACCCTGCGGTCCAACAGGAGACCGGACCCCGCCGTAACTCGTGGCCCAACCCAGGGTGGAAAAACCCCAGCTCCGGGTCTCTGTCCCCCTGGCGTGGAACGCTTCCGAGCCGGACTGGCTTGGCGGCCCCCGAAATCCCCGGGCCTGTTTTTGTGCTTTCCCGCTGGGCCAGGGTAAGGGGGTGGCGGGCCTGGGACCCCGTGAGGGCCCCCCTGAGGGCGTCCGGGGGGCCCACCACCGGGGCAATGGCCTACATGGGCCCAATGGGAAGAGACTGTGCACCCTGGTCCCCTCACCTCCAGTCCCCCCCTCAGCAGGCCCACCCATGGTTTATTTTAATTTTCCCGGCTTGTATCCTTAGCAAAGTTTGCCCACAGGAGGATATATATTATGGCGTCAGTGCATTTTCTAATGGGGTGAGAAATCCCTGGAACTACCTGCCCCTGAAGGGACTGGGAGTCGTGGGATTACGACACTAGAAGTGACCGGTTGCGTGCAACCACAATCCTAATTAAAGGCGGTAAGGCCTAACTGAACTTAGCCCCCCCCCTGAAAAATACCGTCACTTCTATAGTGGGGTGTTTGTGTCCTGTAGAGTGCCGATGAGCCTTCTGAGAGGCGGGAGGCCGTCCGCGAATGAATTGGACTCCGCGGGGTTACAATCACACCTAATTTTTTGGTAAAATATAGTGCCCCACCCGTTGTTTGAAAAGGGCCATTGTGAAGTGGCCTTTTAATTGTGTATAGAAGCGCTGGCCCCGTAAGATAGCTACCTACTAACTAGTGTTGGGGGCCCAATGCCTTAATTAGATTAATGAAAAAAAAAGTGCTGGGAAAAGGCGGCGCTTTGTGTCAGCACAAACCAGCCGGCCCGTAAATTTACAGACCTTTATTGATGTGGTTTTATGTTTTTTTTTTTTGGTAATGCATAGGGATGTAGTTTGTGTTTGAGTACAAGTTGGGGGTTAACTAGAATATTTATTCTGATTAGAGAAAGAGAGAGGATGAAACATCTCATCCTTGAGAGCGAGTAGAGCACCAAAACTGGGTGGTGGTAACACGTTATTTGAATTGCCCTTTTTACACATTTTGGCCCTCTACTAAGCATCTGGAAAAGGAGCCTTTTGAGGAGGCCTCAATCGCTCTCTAATTTGCGGAATTGATAACACTTCCTCCAAATTCGCTATTTAGAACCCACGGGGTCCCTTGGAGAGAAAAGCAAAAAGGAAATTAGCCCCAAGACGCCTCAATTAAAATTCCATACCCTCATACTGGCAAGACAGATCTGTATTGGGTTGATTTTCCGGTTTTTTACTAATCCCCTCCAACAGTGCCAAGAGCAATAGGGGCCGGGGATATAAAACTGGGGACTTTGGCTTGTTGGGGTGGGAGGCAATGGTTAGTTGTCATCGCTCAGAAAGAGGTGGGTCTAAATCAATCCCTCTTTGCATATATTGAGGTAGGCGAGAGGTGGAAGGGGGGGGATGACGAAGCACGCAATGGTGATTGTCTACGGGGGGAGTATTTTGGGAATTGCCTTTTTTTGGCCCTCCTACTAAGCATTGCCTGGGATATATCAACAAGGCACTTTATGGGGAAAAGGAAGCATTGAAAAAAAAGAGCTCAATCGCACCTCTTATTGATGTAACACATCCCACCAATTCCCGCTTTTTGACCCACGGGGTTTTCCCACTTTGAGAAAAGCAAAAAAGGGATATTAAGCCCAAGCCAGTAATCGTTCTCAATCTATGCCCCAAGACAGAGCTTGGTTTTTTGCCTCGGCGTGGATGTATGATTTTTTGAAGAAATCCCTCAATGCAGGGGTGAGCAAGTGAGCAGAGCGATACTTGGCCCTTTGGGGGCCCCAGTGGTGGGAGGCAAATGAGTGTGGGCTCAGTGAAAAGGGGGAAAAAAATGGTCCCCTCTAATAGAGGCGAGGAAGCAAGCCCAACCAAATGGTGTTGAAGAGTTGTGAAATTGAGACCCTTTTTTTTATTTCTGCCCTCTATTACTACTACATCATGGATATCACCAAGGCCCCCCGGGCATTATGGGAAGAGGGAGGCCTTGAGAACTTCAAGCGCCCTCTATTGGATTGTAAACACAACAGAACCCTCAATTCTTCGCATTTTGACCCCCACTGGGGTCCCTTGAGAAAAGGCAAAAAGGGGAAATGTTTTTAGCCAAGCCAGCATCAACCCTTCTGCCAAGAAACAGCTGTTTTTTCGGGAAAAATGTTTTTGGAGGAGGGTCCCCCTCATCAATTGGCAAAGCAGAAGCGATCACCGGCCTGGCCCCTTGTGTGGGAGGGCTCAAATGAGGATTGCCTTCAATAAAAAGGGATTCAACCTTTTCTCAAATTGAAAAGGCCGAGGAAGTAGGCCACCAAAATAAGTGTGTAAAGTATTTGAGAAATGCCTTTTTTTTTTTTTTTGCCCCCTACTAAAAGAGGCAAAATCCAAACGTCTTACACCACCAATTTGGGTGCTCCCCTCCCTCGCCTCAAGGAAGTGGATGTTATCCACGGGATTTTCTGAGCCACTCAGCGTTGCCCCTCCCACTCAGCCCTGTATAATCGAGCGGGGGTCATGCCCTTCCCATTGCGCTGATGCAAATGAGAACCAAACCCATCCCCCGCGAACACAACTGGTGCGTTATGCCAGATGGGGAGATACTGGCTTTGGCTAAATATCCGCCTTTGGTGGCTTTTCTCAAGGAGGCCCAGTGGGGTCCCCCCCAAAAGCGAATACAGAGGATTTGTTTACATCCATTAGAGGGCGCCTTTTGAGCTTGACCTTTCCGCTCCTATCCCATAATGGCCTGGGTGAATAATTGTTATTTTAATTAGGGGTGGAATTCACAAAGGGCGGCTTGTCTTTGGGCAAAGACCGACCAGGGAGCACAGCTTCCGAGGTACTGTGCGCTACTGCTAATATCCCAGAGTGTCCGCATTAGATTGTAAAAGGTTATGCTTGTAGCCGAGGCTTACATGTACTTCTAGGGGGAGAACGCTCCTTGTGCCGACTCCCCGTGCCAATGTCCACTTCTCCCTTTTCTCCCCGGCGCGCAGTAACGGCCGTCTGGGAAAATGCAAACTGATGAGGCTATGAAATTTAGTGTTAACAATATCTACCGTACTTGTAGGACGTAACCTTATGTTTCGATTGGGCGAGTAAATACCGAACAAAGGTAAAAATTGCAATTAACGGCAAAGCAAATACCGCCCCATGTGGAAAACCATACACTCCCTTATGGTGTGTGGCCCGTCATTTGTAGAAAATTGACTATTGCTAAAGGGAGAACCTCGAGGGGCCGGGTCCACCTGCGGAGACTAGGTGCCAAACAAAGCTATTGACGTTCCCCTGCAATAGCGAGGGTCTATAAGTTTTAAAAAAACTATGTTATCAATACCCCTGGCAACCCCCCCGTCGAGAACTAGCAAAGTATTAGTACAAATGTCAACACCACTGCCAACCCCCGTCTGGGGACTGGCAAGTATAGTACAAGTTGTACACGCGGCCTGCGCCCCTGTGCCTGGGGAGAGAGCAGTAATAGTAAACATGGTACTCAACCCCCCGTCCCTGATGGCAAGGTTTAATAGTACCATGGTTCCCACCCCTGCACCCGTCTGATGGCAAGTTAAATAGTAAAATTGGACACACCCCTGGCACCCAATCCTGATTAGCCAGTCTAGTATAACAGTCACCCCTTGCAACCCACTGGATAGTCCCAGTATAGTAACATGTCCACCCCTGCAACCCATCTGATAAGCCAGTATAGTACATGTTCCCCAAAACCCCTGCCACCATGGGCTGATAGCAGTAAATAAGTAACATGTTTCAACCCCCTGGGCAAAACACCCATTCTTGAATGTTAGCCAGTATATTACCTCTTGTCACCGTGGCAACCCGCCCCGTCAGAAAAGTGGCCAGTATAGTAACATGGTGTCACCCCCGCCGTCCTGATAGCAGTGCGTAGTAAACATGTCACCCCCCTGGGGCACCCTATCTGAAATTGCAATGTATTAAGTTCCATGTTCCACACCCCCGTCCCTGTATTAGCAGTATAGTACATGTCACCCTTCCTCTGCGCCCGTTCCCTGATGGCAGTACTAATGAAAACAGTGATTCCCACCCCCCTGGCGGGGGGGCGCCCCATCGTGTTATTAGCAAAGTATAGTAATACAACAGGGTGTCACCCCACCTGGCACCCCGTTCCGTGATAGCCTTTGTAATAGTACACATTGTCCCCCCCCACCCCCCGTTCTGTGATAGCAGTATAGAGTGGTAGTGAGCGCGGAAACATGTGTCCCCCACCGGGCCTGGCCTGCCTTGAGTTGCGGTGGGCCTGATTTATGTGCCGAATAAGTATAGGTTTAGGCGGATAGTGGGACCACCCTTTGCCTGCTGCGGCCATTTTGCTGAAAGCCAGTTAAAAAGTACATGGTCCAAACCCCAACCCCCTGCCACCCGTCCTGATAGCAGTAAATAGTAACATGTTCCACCCCCTGCTACGCACGTCTGTTAGCAGTAAAAAGTACATGTCACGCGCCCCCGTGACCTGATTAGTGCAATACTATAGTACATGTTGACCCCCCGCAACAACCCCGACCCTGGAAATAGCAGAATAGTACAAAATGTCACCCACCCCCCCCCCCGTACCCAAAACCACCATAGCCACACCTTCTGTGGGAATAGCAAAGGTAATCAGTAAGGAGGACCATGTCCCCACCCCCTAAGAGTCAACCCCGTCTGAAATAGACTAGGTGAATCACACACTGTAACCAGGAGTGTCCACCTCCCTGCAACCCATCTGATAGCAAGTATAGTAACATGTTCCCCACCCCCCCGTCTGATAGCAGTATAGTACAATGTCCCAACCCCCTGCCCCCACCCGTCCTGAGTAGGCCGGTATAGTAAATGAAGTCCACCCCCTGCAGCAACCCCGTCTCTGAATTGGGCAGTTAATAGTAAAAATGTCAAAACCCCTGGCACCCGTCCCTGAATAGCAGTATAGTACATGTCCACCCCCAACCCCCCAAACCCCCCCCCGTTCTGGATAGCCAAAGTATAGTTACAAATGTTCCACCCCCCCCCATCTGAATGGCCATATAGTACAAAAATTGTCCCCACCCCCCCGTCTGATAGGCAGTATAAAGTTACATGGTCCAACCAAAAAAAACCCTGCCCACCCCATCCTGATTAGCAGTAAATACGTAAAAACATGTCCCAACCCCCTGCCAAACCCCATCCGATCTAGCCAAGTAATAGTACACATGTCCACCCCCCGTCCCTGGATAGCAGTATAGTAACATCACCCATGGCCGCCTGCAACCCGTCCCCCCTGATAGCAGTTATTGATACACAATGTCCCAACCCTGGCCAGGGGGGGCACCATCCTTGAAGGGTCAGGGGTATAGTAAAACCATGTCACCGGGGGGCACCCCCCCGTCCCCCTTGATAGCAGTAAATAGTACATTCCCAAACCCCTGCGCCCGTCTGATAGCAAGTAATAGTACATGGTCACCCACCCTGCGTCCCGTCCTTGATTGGCAAAAGTATAGTAAACAAATTTCCCCACCACTATCTCCACCGTCCTTGCATGCAAGTATAGTAAAACTACTGGTCCCTCACCCGGGTTCATCCGCCCGCACCCATCTGATTAGCAATGTTAATTTAGTACATGTCCACCCGGCCCGCCACCCCGTCGTGATTGACAGTATATTACATATGGTCAACCCCCCGCGCAACGTCAGATAGCAAGTTATAGTACATGTCAAACCCCCAGCAAACCCCGTCTGTGATGGCCAAAGTAATAGTACATGACCACCCTCCTGCAACCCCGTCAAATAGCAGTTCATAGTTAACAATGGTTCCAACCCCTGCACCCGTCCCCTTGATGGCAAAGTATAGTACATGTTCACCCCCCCCTGCACTCCGCCCGTTTCCTGAAAGGAGCGCAGGATTATAAGTAACAGGATTTCACCCCTACCTCCCGTGTTCTGATGGCATATATGTAGGCAATGCCCGCACCTACCCCCTGCGCCCGTCTGAAATGGGCAGTAAGTACAATGAACACCCCTGAATCCCCTGCGCCCCAACTGATTAGCAGTAAAGGTAAACAAATGTGTTCACCCCTGCAACCCATCTGATCGCAAGTATAGTAAACAGTGTCCCAACCCCCCCGTCTGAATAGCAGTATAGTAAAAACAATGGTTCCCCCCCCCCCCCAACCGGGGCTCCCCCCGTCTGATGGCAGTAAGTACAAGATGTCACCCCCCTTCACCTGACTGGAAAGCAATAAAAAATAGTTACAGTGACACCCGCCTGCACCATCCTGAAAAATAAGCAGTTTATAAGTAACATGTCCCCCACCCCCTGCACACATCTTGAAGATTGCAGTATAGTAAACATGTTCCTCCCCCACCCCCTGCAAAAACCCCGTACCTGATAAGCAGTATTAGTACAAATTGTCCCCCACACTCCCCCATCCTGAAAGCAGTATAATGTACATGATGTTTCACCCCTGCAACCCCGTCCCCTGATTTAGGCAGTTAATAGTACATGTCCCAACACCCTGCACCCCCATCCTGAATAGCAGTTACATAGTAAAATGTTCCACCCCTGCACCCCATTCAGAATAGCCAGTATAGTACATGGTCCCCCACCCCGTGCCACCCTTTCCAGAGATAGCAAGTATAGTAACAATGGTCCAACCCCCCCCGTCGCACCCGTCCTGGATAGCCTTGTAATAGTAAAAAAACATGTCACCCCTGCACCCATCTGATAGCAGTATAGTACATGTCACCCCTGCACCCGTCTGATGGCAGTATAGTACATGTCACCCCTGCACCCGTCTGATAGCAGTATAGTACATGTCACCCCTGCACCCGTCTGATAGCAGTATAGTACATGTCACCCCTGCACCCATCTGATAGCAGTATAGTACATGTCACCCCCCGTCTGATAGCAGTATAGTACATGTCACCCCCCGTCTGATAGCAGTATAGTACATGTCACCCCTGCACCCGTCCTATAGCTAGTACATGTCACCCCCCGTCTGATAGCAGTATAGTACATGTCACCCCCCGTCTGATAGCAGTATAGTACATGTCACCCCTGCACCCGTCTGATAGCAGTATAGTACATGTCACCCCTGCACCCGTCTGATAGCAGTATAGTACATGTCACCCCTGCACCCGTCTGATAGCAGTATAGTACATGTCACCCCTGCACCCATCTGATAGCAGTATAGTACATGTCACCCCTGCACCCGTCTGATGGCAGTATAGTACATGTCACCCCCCGTCTGATAGCAGTATAGTACATGTCACCCCCTCCCGTCTGATAGCAGTATAGTTTCAAAGTCACCCCTGCACCCTTCTGATACCAGTATAGTACATGTCACCCCCGCACCCCTCTGATAGCAGTATAGTACATGTCACCCCTGCACCCGTCTGATAGCAGTATAGTACAGTACCCCTGCCCCGAAACGTATAGTACAGTCCCCCCGCCCCTTGATGCATAAGTACATGTCACCCCCCGCTGATAGCTAATACAGTCACCCCCCCCGTCTGAAGCAGTATTACATTCACCCCCAAACCCCTTGATACAGTATAGTAATTCCCCCTCACCCTCTGATAGCGAAACTGCCCCCTGCACCCTCTATGCAGTAAACAGCACCCCTGCCCCTCTGATAGCGTATAGTACGTCCCCCCCACCCCCCTGATGGGAGTATATACAGTCACCCCTGCACCCCGATGCTAATACAGTCCCCCCCTGCCCCCT
>JAODAL010043820.1:0-33489 GCA_025379985.1 Phyllomedusa bahiana
AAGCTGATTTCGGGCCCGCCAAAATACAGGAAGCGCCGAAAAATTGGTGCGATTTTAAATAATGATCGCAGATTTTAACCTAATTATCGCAGATTGAAAATTTCGATCCCCATAAAAAATTCCGATTTAAACATTGTCGATAATAACGCTCAACACTAAGAAACAAAAACCAATAAATGAACTCTCTGACTTTTTTAGATTTAAAAACCAAAATTTTTCAAAAGGGATGAATTGAAACCCAATTTCTGCAGAACTAACCTGATATACTCCCAGTTGACCCTGTCAAAGGGGCCTTCTCTGCATCTAAAAGAGGAAGGTACTTCTGTTTTGAAGTGGTGCTATTTAAAGTAAATAAAGGGAATGCGGTAACTCTTCCCTGTCTACCTGTACAAAGCCCACAGGCCCGTTATAAGACTAAGAAACTTTTTGAGACGACGGGCAAAATTTTTGCATGTACTTAAGTGGGGGGGGGGGGGGGGGGTATTTAGGAGAGAAATGGTCTGAAATTTGGGAAATTTTACCCTGATTTACCGGGTTTGGTAGTTAGAAATATGGCTTAAAAAAAGTTCCTTGTGGGGGCTTTCAAGGTGCTTTACATACAAATTGAGGCCAGGTGTGGGGAAAGTAGGTCTGAAAATATATGAAAATATTCATTTGTTGGCCGCGGGACCTGGGCTTTATTTAATTTGTATATTTAATGGCTTTATGGCCTCTAATAGGAAAAGGGGTTTGTTCAGACTTTTTAACTGGAATTTTCAGAAAAAATTTTAATAAAAAAAGGGAAGTCTTGATTTCGAATTAGGGGAAATTTTTAACTGTTACTCGATTGCAGATGTATTTTTTAGAGAAATTTTCCCGCAAATTTTGGGTGCAATCAATTGGGTTATGATTTTTCACCCTGGTGTTTTTAGGGGGGAGATTTGTTTGGGGATGTTGTTTTTAATCCTTTAGAAAGGGATTTTTGAGCCTGTCCCCTTGAAAAAAAACTGCCATTTTAATTTCGCCAGGTGAATCGTTTGATTTAAAAAGATGTTCAAATTGTTCCAAAGGGGTTGAAAGAGGGTTTTTTTTAAACGGGGGGTTTTTGTTTAAAGCAATGTCTGCTGATTGAATTCGCAAGAAGTTAGTAAGGGACTTTTGGGTTTCCTTTTCTCCCCTATAGTAATTGGATGCAGATCCCTTTTTATTAACCCCCTTGTGAGCACACCACTGGGGGAGGAGAGGAAACAGGGGGAGTTTTTAATAATAAAGAATTCTTTAGTAGGGTTTTTAAGTAAACTTTTTTCTATTTCTTGATAAGAAATTATTGACCCTTCCGGGGGAATGACTTCAAATTTTAGGGGGAACCCAAAATTTTAGATCTATTGGTGCTGGTCTGACCAAGTGATATGACCATTAAGCAGAAAAAATTTGTGGTAATGTAATTTTATCTATATAAAGAAATCTTGCGGAGTGGTTTACACTTAGCTGCAGAAAAAATGAGTTCCCTTTCTTTTGGGGTAATAAACGCCCCCACCCCTTCGGGGAGGTTTTCCTCCAATAGAAATGTTGGAATCTGGGGATGGAGCATCCTTACTTTAGACCTTCCCCCTTTTTTATTAACGACCGCATTGAAATTCCACAAAATAAGACCCCTCTTCTAACATTATTTTGTTAGGAATAATTTTTTTCAAAAATGACAACTGTTTAGTTTTTGGAGCATAAAATTTGACTAAAGTACAAAATTTTTAAATTTGATTTCGCAAATTAGGATGACATATCTGCCTTTGGTCCAAGAAGATTGAAAAGGTTAAAAAAAAACAGATTTTTTTTAATAAAAATTGCAACACCAATCTTTCGTAAAGAATTTTGCTTGAAAATATAAGGAAGTGTTTATTCTTTAATCTTGAAATCTTTCCAAAATGTGTTCCTGAAACGTTTGTATCTGTTTGGAATTTTAACGACGTCTCCCCATAAAATAAGCGCTTGAATGGTGATTTAATCCGTTCACTTGTATGAAGTGGTTTTTAAGACTCGTAAATTAAAAATTTAAGCAAAAGCAGTTTAAACCACCCTTTAGATAAAGAACAAAGGGAGAAATATGCATAAAAATAACACAATAATTAAAATCATTTCCAAAATTTAGTAGAAAAAACAAAAAAAACTAGTAGAGAAAAACTGTAAACAATTTGGGTTATAACAGAATGTTTTCCTTAAGAATGTAGGGGGGCAAGTCCCCCTTTTGGACCTGCAATAAACTTGAGCAAATCCCCCGGCACATTTGGGAACATACAAACAAGGAAAAGGGTATTGGGGTGTTATTCTACAAGTCCGATCTGACCTGGAAGATTTTTGGGACCAAAGAGGGGTGATCATCCTGAACGATCTGTTTTTTCCGTACGGGACGGGAATCAGAGGTAGGCAAGAGGGCCAATTCTTTAAAATAGGAGGCTTCCTCCGGGATTTGGAAAAAATTGGCCCTTCTTTTGTGATGATGATTTTTAGGGAAGCCCCACGATATGTGATTCCTTTTTTCTCGGGGATTTTTGTTATGGTTGAAACCCCTTTTCTCATCATGTCCCCGCTGAGAGGTCTGGGAATAAGTGTTTGGCCGGAACGTTCGGGAAGGGGCAGTTTTAAAGACTCTTAGGAAATCTTCTTAATTTATAAAAAATGAATATGTGCTAAGGCTCGGGGGGATTTGGGGGGGAAGATTCCTGGGTTTTGGGAATCCTGTGGTTTCTATAAATAATTGGGTCATTTTTTCACATTTTGGGAATATAAGGACACAACCCGTAAAGTATGCTTTAAGTTGGTTTGGGGGAGAAAGGGTTTCGGGGATGCCCCAAATTTCGGATATTGTTTCGCCTGGATCGTCCCCCAAATCCAGGCCGATTGAGGTCGCTGCACCTTTCCCCCCAGAAAAATTGGCATAAATTTTAAAAAATGTGAGAAACCGCAAAATCAGCCATTTTAGATTCGATGTGTTTCCGCCCTGTCCCCCAAAGGGGACCGAAATATTTTTTTTATCTCTACACATCTGTTTCTGTCAGATTTAAGGAGGGCAAATAAGAAAAAGCTGCTGTAAGAGGGTACTGTCACGGCTTGGGAAACTAGGGCCTCCCTTTTGGGTTTTTTCCACTGATGGCTCTGGGGGACGGGGGTGGGAGGGGGTGGAAAAAGAAGACCCTTTTTCGTTTGAAGAGTTAGAATGGAGAGAAGGAAAAACTCGGGGGTTTGGGTGGGGGATTTGGGGTTATTCTTTTTTTTGGGGCCCCCCCCATGGTTTGAGTAGGTTTTGTTGGGGTAAAAACAAAGGCCCCAAAAAATAAATGATAGGGGTGAGGTCCGTAAAACGTGGTTGGGGACAGAATTCTACAGATTAAGAGTCCTGACCTTATTTCAGATTGCACTGAGGATGCCTCTCTATATCCATGCAGTATGATAACAAAGATAGATTTTGAATATAGTTGGTGCATTCCTGGAAGCTTGGACCCCAGGGTTTCCCACTTTTGAGGATATTAATATAGTAGGTATCCTGATATGAGAGGGAAAATCCTTTGTTAAGCTTTTCTGGCAGGGTTTTAACATAACTGCAAGACTGTGCAACCCAAATTTAAAAAATTGTAGTAGAGCGATCACACACCTCAATAGAAAGGGGAAACAGGGGATCCTTGTTTGTTTTAGAAAATCCCCCAAAGGTGCCTTCCAAAAAGGGCAGACCGTCATTATGCTGAGAAGCTAAGGCTGTATTGGGACCAGTATCCCCCCAGGTTTAAAGGAGTGTATAACCCCGGGAGGAAAGAGTTTTCTGGGGGGAAACTGGGAAAGGGGAGACTCTGAGAGCGGTAGCAAGGGGGGGGGAGGGGGGGGGGGGACAGGAGCCCTAGCACGTTTGACTTACAGCTATTTGCAAGCTTCAGAAATGAGAGTCACTTGGGAGAATTCAGCAGACCACCAGGGAAAATGTTATGTGGTCCCCCGGGGTGAAGAAAGGTAAAACCCTGGTTTGGGGGCTGCAGGGGGCGCTGGATACATGCCCCCGTGAAGGTTCAGTATGTCCTGCAGCGTAACGGGGTCGCAGGGAAAAAGGTTTTTAATAGCTGGTCCCTTTGGGGGCCAACTGTTTTCCCCGTCAGGTACTGGACAGGTGCTGGAAAAAGGCTTCAGTCCAGGTACTTTTGGCAACGCAGAAAGGCCCAATGTATTCAAGCTGGTCTTTTGATCTGCTACAGAAAAGGCTGCATACACAAGTGTAGGCCGCAGTTTAAAAATCCGGGGTTATTATGGTAAGTCCATCCATTGATATCACCCTGGCAGCCTTTACTCCCCGGGCAGAGGACGTGGTTAGTAAGGATTTCATCCCCTTTTGGGGTTAGTTTAGATGAAAATTTTACTTAGTTCCCAGGAACTCAGTGGAGATGTTCCTACCCATTTGCGTCCAGGCCCCGCCCCTTTCAGGCACTTTTTTTAAACTGGAGGGCAGATGGTTTTTAAGGGGATGTCTTCCCGGACAGGGATAGTCTTTTCCGTTCAAGTAAAAATCATGGTTCAAAATATAAATTTTCCTTCTGGGGCTTTTTTTTTTGGGGGCTGCAGGTTTAAGGTCATGCTGTGGTACAAAACAGGGGTAGTGAAAAAGGTCTGGATTTTCTTTCTGTGGCTGTAAACCCAAGTTTTGCCTAAAAATGACCTATCCATTTGATGTTGTGGATGTTTTAATTCCCGCTTCTCCCCTTTCCAGTTATAAGAATGAAGGGGTTGTTTCCCCTCCCATAGATTAATCTCATTCGGCGATAATCATTTTCGACTATTGGGAAAACATTTGAAAATTTCGTACGACTATCGAACCGAGACGATAGTCGACGTAAAACAATCACACTAGTCAAAACACAGAAACAAATTGTAGCCCTGCACCAGGCTGGGAAGACTGAATCTGCAATAAACAAGCAGCTTGATGAAATAACCTATGTGAGCAATAATTAGAAAATGGGAGACATACAAGACCACTGACAATCTCCCTTGATCTGGGAAGATTTCGCCCCATGGAGTCAAAATGATCACAAGAACGGTGAGCAAAAATCCAAGAACCACATGGAGGGACTTAGTGATTGACCTGCAGAGAGTTGGGGCCAACGTAACAAAGGCTACCATCAGTAACACACTACGCCGCCAGAGACTCAGATCCCGCAGTGCCAGACGTATCTCCCTGCTTAAGCCAGTACATGTCCGGGCCCATATAAAGTTTGCCAGAGAGCATTTGGATGATCCAGAAGAGTAATGGGAGAATGTCATATGGTCAGATGAAACCAAAGTCGAACTGTTTGATAGAAACATAACATGTCGTGTTTGGAGGAGAGAGAATTCTGAGTTGCATCCAAAGAACACCATACCTACTGTGAAACTTGGGGGTGGTAACATCATGCTTTGGGGCTGTTTTTTCTGCAAAGGGACCAGGATGACTGATCCATATACATGACAGAATGAATGGGGCCATGTATTGTGAGATTTCGAGTGCAAACCTCCTTCCATCAGCAAGGGCATTGAAGATGAAACGTGGCTGGGTCTTTCAGCACGATAATGATCCCAAGCACACCCCAGGGCAACGAAGGAGTGGCTTTGTAAGAAGCATTTCAAGGTTCTGGAGTGGCCTAGCCAGTCTCCAGATCTCAACCCCATTGGAAAACTTTTGGAGGGAGTTCAAAGTCCGTGTTGCCCAGCGACAGCCCAAAAACATCACTGATCTAGAGGAGATCTGCATGGAGAAATGGGCTAACATACCAGCAACAGTGTGTGCCAACCTTGTGAAGACTTACAGAAAACATTTGACCTGAATTTATTGGACCTTATTTATCAAAACTGTCTAATAGTAAGACAATAGAAACCAATTAGAGCTCTGCTTTAATTTCTAATACTGCTTTGGAAAAATGAAAGCTGAGCCTTATTGGTTGCTGTGGGCAACAAAGACACTTATACTATTAGACAGTTTTGATAAATGAGGCCCATTGTCCTTTGATGCTATGCCTGGTAACTACTTGTATGGGATATCTTCGTTAAGCTTGAAATTAAGGGTATGATGCAAAGTGCCCTTTGTGCATATTTTTGGCTTTCTCTTATATAAGACCTGGTTGCAATTGCTTTACTGTTTTTATTAAATTGCCTTTCTTTTTAAAAGCTATAAACTACAAAAAGTTACATTTTAAACTAATGTTCCACTACTAATATAATTTATGGTGTACAAATGTACTTGAGTTGACTACATCATTTGGATGTGAGTGAATGGTCCCTTATCTTTCATTGTTTTTTTTTTTCTCTCTTGTTGACATTAATTTGGGGATATAGCTGGCTTTTTCACATTACTGGATATTGACCAATGATTCTTATTGATCAGAGAAGTGTTTTCTGATTTAGATTTTACTCAAAAAATTATATTTCTTCATTCATTGCAGTACTTAACCAATTAACCCGGAAACCGTAAGAACAGATATCATTGTGGTGGAAAGGGGAAAGTCTTCAAAAAAAAAAAAACACATACTTTCAAGAGGGTAATGAATAAGGCTGTGTCTCCACAGGACACTGGTTTACAGTCAGATTTTTAAGCGTTTTCTGTATTTAGAATCCACAAAAATCCAACTGTAAAATCATCCCCATTGAGCTCAATAGAAAGTCCAAGCTGTAGTCTACACATGGGTTGGATTTCAAAACCGATGGTTTGAAAAAAAACTTAGAACATATTCTATAACCTGACGGAAAACAGTGGTTTATAGAACTGTTCTATTAAATCCGACATCTGAAATCCGAAAACTGCTACAAAAAGGTACAACAAAAACAGAAAAAAAAAAATGAAAACCAAATGTAAAATACTGGTTGGATTCTAATTAGAATCCGACCAGTATTTTACACTCCACTGTATAGTTGCAGCCTAACACTCATTTCAGCTAATAGATGCGTCATCTCATTTTTAGGGGAAAGAGAAACCACTAAAAGTTCTTTACTGTTTATCCACTAAAGGATGAAGGGGGAAAAATTTTAAATTTCAAAATCTTACCAGTGATCTTAATAAACAGAATGAAATAGTTTACAAATTTGAGCACAAACCTGACTTCACAAGAAAAGCAATTACAAAGCACTTTAGAGAAATCCCAATATCATTTCAAGGAAAGGAAACACAAACAATTTCAAAAAGAGATCTATCAGACTTCAAAGAGAATAAGGTGTTATTGTATTAATTTGAAGCCTGAGAGGAAAGAACGAAACACTAATTCATCTAACGAGACTCAAATATTAAACTCAGGAAAAGAACATACCAGTTGACCTTCAAGAGACCTTAAAGGTAAATTATGAAATCGGAATACTCCCTTAACAGGACAGATATGGAACTCACAAAATTGGAGAATAATTTTACTCTGCTGCTGACAGCTTCCTGCTGAGGTACACTACAGGGTGTTCTTCTCCCTCAACTAGTTGTGACAGGACAGCCCTTAAGCCTACATCAGAAGCATCTGCCTGGACAATAAATTCCCTTCTGAAGTTTGGCACGATAAGTACGGGTCTCTTACACAGTACATCTTTTAGATTTGTAAAGGCTTGTTCAGCCTCCTGGTTCCACTTGAACAAAGTGGACTTTGTCCCTTTTATGAGATCCATAAGAGGGGCTGCTATTGAGGCAAAATTGGGCATGAACCTCCTATAGTACCCTGAGATACCTAAGAAGGCTCAGACCTGCTTCTTTAAAACCGGTTGAGGCCAATTTTTACATCCTCAACTTTATCCATTTGGGGCTTGAGGACCCCTCTCCCAATGTCATAGCCCAGATAGCGAGCCTCCTCCAGCCCTATGGCACACTTGTTGGGGTTGGCGGTTAAACCTGCTGCCCTTATAGCGTCTAGGACGGCTTGAACTTTGGTTAGGTGGGACTCCCAGTACGTGCTAAATATCATCACTATCATGTCCAAATATTCCACCGCATATGTTCTATGGGGCTGCAGGATGATGTCCATCATTCTCTGGAGTGTTCCCGGAGCCCCATGTAGGCCAAAGGGAAGGACAACGTATTGAAAGTGTCAGTCTGGAGTGGAAAAAGCTGTTTTTTCCTTGGCCTGCTTTGAGAGGGAAACATGCCAATAGCCTTTGGTCAGGTCCAATTTACTTATGCATTTTGTGGGTCCTAGTCTCTCAACCAACTCATCAACCTGGGACATCAGGTAGGCATCAAATTTTGAGATTTCGTTGAGCTTACAAAAATCATTGCAAAATCGTAAGCTGATATCTGGTTTGGGTATGAGAACTATATGGCTCAACCAATCACTTTTCTATGACACCGGGCGCTAGAATCTTTGTAACCTCCTCGGCAATCACTTGCCTCTAAGCTTCAGGGCCCCTATATAGTCTCAAACGTACCTTCTGACCGGGTTCTGTGATGATGTCATGTTCAATGACCTTAGTACGACCGGGCAACTCTGAAAAAACCCGTTGATTTGTTTGTAGAAACTCCCTGACTTCCTGCCGCTGTGCCTCTGATAAAGATTCAGAGATATGGACAGGAGGTAACTTTACGTCTGGGGTACCCATATGTTCCCTTACTGCCGTGAGACTTTGATGGTCCTTCCAGGGCTTGATCAGGTTGATGTGGTTTATTTGATAAGTTTTCCTTTTACGTGGCTAGAACACCTTACAATTTACCTCATTGAGCCACTCTTTGATCTCATAGGGGCCCTGCCATTTTGCCAGAAATTTACTTACAACCGTGGGTACAAGTACTAGCACCCTCCGTACTGAAACACTCTGACCCTTGCTGACCTGTTATATACCCTCGCCTGGGTTTCTTACGCCTTCTCCAGCTTCTCTCGCACTATGGACAGGACGGCGTCAATTCTGTCCTGCATCTCGGCAATATGCTCAATCTCGCTCCTATATGGGGGATTCTCCTGCTCCCAGGTCTCTTTGGCTATGTCCAGGAGTCCCCGGGGATGTCTACCATACAGGAGCTTGAAATTTGAGAAGCCTGTGGATGCTTGCGGGACCTCCCGTATGGAGAACATTAGGTAGGGTAATAGGCAATCCCAGTCTCTCCCATCTTTATCCACCACCTTTTTAAGCATCACCTTTAGGGTCTTATTAAACCTCTCCACCAGACTTTCGGTCTGGGGATGATACACCGAGGTACAGAGATGGGTGATGTTTAGCAGCCGGCAGATTTCCTTGGTCACATTAGACATGAAGGAGGGTGCCCTGGTCTGTTAGTATCTCCTTTGGAATACCAGTGTGGGTGAACATCTGGAACAGAACACCAAATGAGAAAAAATCAGCTCACCCGTTAATGGTTAAGGATCTGTCCTCAGGAGCGCGGCCGGGTGGAGTCCACACCCAAACAGACGATCACAAGTAATATGCAGCCAGCTTCATCCGAGCAACCGGGTCATAATTGAATAAAACGTCCATATTTATTTCAAACTTTGTTAAAAAGGTACACAAGGATGATAGCACCTAATTCAATTAATGAATAGCACCAAGATATACGGCATGGGCCACTTAAGACCAACTTGTTTCGGAAACTTGTCCTTAGTCGTGGTCTCCTAAAGGAAAGTTGTTTGAACCTGTTTTATAACCCAACCAGAGTTTGTCACATGACTGAAGGGAGGGGAAAAAATGACACCCCCCCAAACATCATTACCTCTCAAACAGTGTATCAAAACAAGTGCTAAGCAGGCTTCTAAAATGCTATTAGATTAAAAACAACTATGCCCTACTATGACAAATATAACATAAGCTTGAAGTGCAGATTAATAATATTAAATATGACACAGGCTTAAAGTGTAGGTTAATAATGATAAGAAATGTACTGTAATATATTCAGAACTGCAGGCATTCTGGTGCCCAGTTTGAATATCCACATTGATTCTCTCGCAAACAACTTATGTTGTAAGTCACCACCTCTAGATGTATGTGTTATCTTTTCAATGGCATATAAGCTAAATGAACAAAGGTTACCACCATGTACCTCCTGAAAGTGTTTTGATACACTGGAGCACTTAAAACAACCACTTCTTATGGAGTCAGACAGGTGCCTTATAATGCGGACCTTTAAGGGTCCTGTAGTACATCCCACATACTGTAATTGGCGAGTGTTACAAGCAATGAGATAAATAACATACTTGCTATTGCAATTGATAAATTGTTTGATGGCACAGACTTTTTTAGTAACAAATGATTCAAAAGTTTTAGATTTTGACACATATTTACATGCTGTACACTGGACATGGCCACATCCATAAAAACCTCTAGAACTTAGCCAACTACTCTGAATGGTGGAGGAATGAGAAAAAAGACTAGGAGAAAGTAATGATCCTAATGTAGGTGCCTTTTTAGACATGAAACATATGTTGTGTTGTAGAAGGGTCTGCAATTTGGGATTGACATAAAGCAAGGGTAAATGATTCTTGACTATTCTTACTATGTCATTAAATTGTTTGCTGTACACAGTAGAAAATGTAATACATTCGCTTGTTTGGCTTAGTTTGGGAGTATCTTGTAATAACTGTTTCCTATTCACTGATATAATTCTCTTTTGTGCTCTTTTGTTTGATCTGGGAGGATAAAGGCGTTCCCTAAATCTCACACTAGTTGTTTGTTCTGCAATTTTATAGTCTGTTGCATCATTTCAACATCTTATAATCTGGAATATTTATACATTTGGGATATTATCCTCAACGTTTCTGGGATGGCTATATTCAGCTCGCATTATTGATTTGTGATCCGATGGCTTTCTAAAGGGTGAGACTTTGACAAATTTGTCAGACTGACCTGTTAGAGTTACATCAAGAAAGTGTATAACACTGGAATGGCTCTGTAATGTGAATTTTAAGTTCATGGTATTACCATTAATACACTCGAAAAATTCCTGAGCTTGCTGTACCGTTCCCCTCTACACCATCAGTAGGTCATCAATGTACCTCCCGTACAAACTATTAAAGAACAAGTTCAAGCAGCTAAAACTGAAGTAGAGTTGCATCAAAAGGATGCCACTTATCCTATATTGTTGAACAAAATGCAAAACAATATAAAAAAATTGGAAAGTGACATCATTGCAATTAAAAAACAGAAATTTCAACGAGACACTAAAGATTATGAGTCAAATGAGGTTTATGTATGAAGAAGAAACCACAACAGAAGTACTCCAAGATCCATCCTAAGAGGCAATGACTATCACAGAGCGGGTACACAGGCTAGACGTGTTAGTTCTCGGAGATAGATTCTTCACGCAATGACTCCTCAGCCGCATCAGACAACTCCTCTGAGATTGATTCGATTAACCCTTCTCTGGACAACATTAGATATGTGTCAGAATATACATTACAGGATATGTCCCAGGAGCCGACTGGTCTGTATAATCAGCGATCAAGGAGAGGGGGCTCAAAAAACATAAGAGGCGGGCGGGGAAGTGGCATAAAACCAAGAAACCTGCAGACGATCCAGTGGACTCTTCGAAAAGAACGGAGGAATTAAGTCCCGTTATAAACCTGTGAAGTCAAATATTAACAGAGGATCAATTACGAGTTCTATCTAAAGGACTGAGTTTTGCACCATCTCATGATTTTGACCTATACAATACCTTATTAGACATAAACAGATTTGCACGTCTTGTGACATTAAAGAATCATTTTTCTACTATAGGTGGTCATGAGGCACATATTGATTTATCCAGTACAACTGAAATCAGTGGTTTCAATGACAATACTGTTTTAACTACCATCTAGTCTTTTTCAGAACTTTGTTATACAGTTTCTCTTAGGTATTTGATGTATGAATCCATTGTTGTCAAACATAATCCTATTAACTTTATGTGTAGAAATGATAGGTTTTACCCCATCAATTCACAACTGGTTGGTCTAGACATCCTTCAAGAAAGAGTTGAAAGGGACCTCATGTTGTTACATACCCGCATAAAAATCAAAACATCCCTTGTAATATCACTGCTGGGGAACGTACCGTTATTAATCAGGTTAAGAATAACAATGAGCTTATAGTCCGAGCAGCTGATAAGGGGGGATCAGTGGTGATCCTAGATAAAGCACTTTACCATAGGGAGAATGTAGCGATGCTCAAAGATTCAGACACCTATTTAGCTTTAGATAGGGATCCTACTAACAAATTTAAAAAGATACTAAAAGATCTATTACATAAGGGAGTCTCTTTGGGTGTTTTCTCCCAAGCCTCAGCAGATGACCTATATGTGGAATATCCAGTTACACCCATTTTCCACTCTCTGCCTAAGGTGCATAAGGGGGTTTTCCCTCCCCCCTTTCCCCCCATCATAGCAGGCATAGGCTCTTTAAATGAACAGCTAGGTTTATGGGTGGATCGTATTTTGCAGCCCTTGGTTATCAATTTGCCTGGATATCTTTGTGATACCAAGCACTAGATTAATAGTATCGAACAGATTCTTTGGAAATCGGAATACTGTTGGTTGTCATGCGACATAATAGGCTTATATTCCTGCTTGCCGCACGACATCACACTTTCATGTTTGTCCTATCATTTAAATAAATACAGCAATCTTTCTTCAGTAAAACAATGGTATGTGTTGGAGGTTGTGGATTATCTACTATCTCACAACTATTTCATGTTCAATCATTCCTATCACTTACAGAGGAGGGGTGTCTCCATGGGAGCCCGTTTTTCCCCTTTCTTGGCCGGCATTTTTATGTTGGTCTTATAAGAGAGGTACCTCTTCTCAGATTCTAGTTCTTTCTCCCCCCACATCATCTGGTATGGGAGGTACATTGATGACCTGCTGATGGTGTAGAGGGGGACGGTACAGCAAGCTCAGGAATTTTTCGAGTGTATTAATGGTAATACCATGAACTTAAAATTCACATTACAGAGCCATTCCAGTGTTATACACTTTCTTGATGTAACTCTAACAGGTAAGTCTGACGAATTTGTCAAAGTCTCCCCCTTTAGAAAGCCATTGGCTAGTAATTCTTTATTGTGAGCTAATTCTTGCCATCCGCGACACGTTGTGGAGAATATCCCATATGGAGAACTAGTTCAGATTAGAGATGTTGCACTGCGGCAACAGAATATAAAATTGCACAAAAGAGAACTACATCAGTGAATACGAAACAGTTATTACAAGATACTCCCAAACTAAGCCAAACAAGCGAATGTATTACATTTTCTACTGTGTACAGCAAACAATTTAGTGACATAGTAAGAATAGTCAAGAATCATTTACCCTTGCTTTATACCAATCCCAAATTGCAGACCCTTTTACAACGCAACATACGTTTCATGTCTAAAAAGGCACCTACATTAGGATCATTACTTTCTCCTAGTCTTTTTTCTCATTCCTCCACCATTCAGAGTAGTTGGCTCAGTTCTAGAGGTTTTTATGGATGTGGCCATGTCCAGTGTACAGCATGTAAATATGTGTTAAAATCTAAAACTTTTGAAACATTTGTTACTAAAAAAAAGTCTGTGCCATCAAACAATTTATCAATTGCAATAGCAAGTATGTTATTTATCTCATAGCTGGTAACACTTGCCAATTACAGTATGTGGGATGTACTACAGGACCCTTAAAGATCCACATTAGAAGGCACCTGTCTGACTCCATAAGAAGTGGTTGCTTTAAGTGCTCCAGTGTATCAAAACACTTTCAGGAGGTGCATGGTGGTAACCTTTGTTCATTTAGCTTATATGCCATTGAAAAGATAACACATACATCTAGAGGTGGGGACTTACAACGTAAGTTGTTTGCGAGAGAATCAATGTGGATATTCAAACTGTGCACCAGAATGCCTCCAGGTCTGAATATATTACAGGACATTTCTTATCATTATTAACCTGCACTTTAAGCCTGTGTCATATTTAATATTATTAATCTGCATTTCAAGCTTATGTTATATTTGTCATAGTAGGGCATAGTTGTTTTTAATCTAATAGCATTTTAGAAGCCTGCTTAGCACCTGTTTTGATACACTGTTTGTGAGGTAATGACGTTTGGGGGTGTGTGTCTTTTTTTCCCCTCCCATCAGTCATGTGACTAACTCTAGTTGGGTTATAAAACGAGTTCAAACAACTTTCCTTTAGGAGACCATGAATAAGGACAAGTTTCTGAAACGCGTCAGTCTTAAGTGGTCTATGCCATATATTTTGGTGCTATTCATGCGTTGAATTAGATGCTATCCTCCTTGTGTACCTTTTTAACAAAGTTTGAAATAAATATGGACGTTTTATTCAATTCTGATCTGGTTTCTCGGAGGAAGCAACATCTGAAACAGCTCCTGGCCTGTACCAGGGTCACCAAGCTCCCGGAGTCCATGAGAGCTTGGATGGAGTGTCCGTTAATTTTGACCGTACACTCGCGTCGGTCACCCCGAGCCTCAGCATGCGTGGTAAACGAAGGCCTGGCAAATAAGGATGTACATCGTGTAACATCACCGTCCATGGGATCCCCCAGCGTTAGACATGTCCCAGTCCATTGCATCGCCAGCAGACAGTGAGGCCCGAGCTCTGGGTGAAAGGTCCATTTTTGCGGCTGACAACCTTCCCCCCTTCTCACCCAACTGTGACCCCCTCTCATAGGGACATCTACTTTCCCCTTTTGGGGCAGGGATCGTCTTACCCCGTGCTGGCGTAGGTGGATGCAGTCCCAGGAGAAACGCCTCAGTGATGCTGTAATGTTCCACAATGGAGACGAGCTCGTCCAGAGCTTTAGGGTCCATGTACCCCACACACTGCTGGATCTTCACGGGTAAAGCGCGTACAAAGCGATCACAGACGACCCGCTCAATCACCTGGGCAGCTGTAAGACTCTTGGGTTGAAGCCACTTGCTAGTGAGGAGGTCGAGGTCATACATTTGGGACCGAGCTGGCTTTGCTGGATCGAACTCTCAGGTGTAAACTCTCTGGGCCCGGACTGCCAGAGTAACCCTCAGTCGGGCTAGGATCTCCTCTTTCAGCCTGGTGTAGTCCTTGGCTTCTTCAACCCTCAGGTCGAAATAGGCCTTTTGTTGCCGGTTTTGCCGGTTAGAAAGGGGGCAAGGACGTTGGCCCACTGGTCTACTGGGAGCTGCTCTCTCTCTACGATCCTCTTGAAAGTTCCATCATTGTCTGGGGTCATCTTGCACAGGACGTGTAGCACCACTTGACAGAGCGCGAATTACCCACCTGCTGCCCCCTCTGGCCTTGTAGTCAGGACTTGGAGCTGCTGCTGTAGAGCCAGGTTCATCTGTTGCTGCTCTTTCATGGCTGCCTGGTGCGTCTCAGCAGGCGATTGGTTTCCACTTGGGCCCGTACAGTCTCCTCGTGGGCCTTTTGCTGGCTTGCCACCATCAGCTGGAGGTTGGTATTAGTCTGTATCAATTATTTCATCATCTTGTTGATTTTGGCTGTCTCCGCTTTTTGCACAGTTGCCGCTTTTACCCCAAGTTTATTTGTTTGAAAACCCTTTTTTGCACAGTTGCCGCTTTAACCCGGGGGACATATGCGGGAAACCCCCCCCCCCCTTTTGCTCCCTGTCTTTTTAAGAAAAGCTTTCTCTTTAAAATCCCCTTTGCTTTCCCCCCCACCATAGGTGAGCTTGCCAAAAGCTCCGGGATCACTAAAAAAAGTCCTTCAGGCTTTGGGGGCAAAAGGCAGTAGAAAGGTGCAAACAGTTCCCTGGCCCGTTTGTTTATTGTGTTTGAAAAAAAAAAATAGGGGAAACATGCACAGCAAAACCCCCAAAACTTAAACATAAACTCCTGTTTCATTGAGCCTTACAAAACCGGGTGTGTAGTTCCCTCCAAAACCACCTTGTGAAAAGGTAGGTATGGTTAGCGGATACTGGCACCCCTCCAGTCTAAACGCCTCCAGCCCAAAAGGTTTTAGAGGGGGTTTTGCCCCCGACAGCCATTTTAGTTTAAACCCCCCCCCTGCTGACCTTAAATATCCCGGGGGAATTTCCCGGGGGTTTTAGAAAAAAGGGGATTTAAGCACCCCCCTGCTCTCTTCTCTTCTCTCTAAAATATTTATATTTATTTTATAATTTTATATATATATTTATATTTTATAAAATATATAATTATATGGATCAAAATGGGTGCCAGCAACCATAATGCCCCCCTTTGCTCTAAAATAGCCTTTCCCCAAAAGGGGGAGAAAAGTTCTTTTTGGACCCGGGACGTTCCCACCTTTGGCATGGAAAAAGTTTTTTGATTTATCGTGTCTAAAAAATTGGGGGAGTACACCACTCGCATTTAAAAAAAAAAAAATGTATTAGATTTTTTAAATGGGCCTAAATTAAAAATTTGAAAACTTTGTAAAATATAAAGTAAAAGTTTATATTGATGTACCCTAAAATAAAAAAACCCAAAAACCCACTGGCAAAAAAGTGAATAAACCCATTATTGAGAAAAGAAAAAAATAGTCCCCCAAATTTTTAAAATTATTTTGTTGGCCACCATTATTTTCCATCCCCTCCCTTTTAAGGAGTTCATGGGAGTTTCACAAGTTGCCCATGGAATACTCTTCCCTTCCCCATGTGACATCACGGGTTGGTGGATGTTACAAAATTGAATCTTTTTCCCCCTTTACTTTCCCGGATGAACCCCCCAAAATCCCACAACGGTTTTTAGGTTTTGAGCCCAAGGTTACCAGTTAAAACCCTTTTTACCCTCTTTTTCCCTTTTGAAAAGCAGTGGTTGTTTTGGGAGGTTGGGTTTGGGGGGTTTCTTTGCTGTGTTTTCCCAAGTTTTTTTAAGGGGGTGTTTCATACTCTGCTTCAGTATGTACAGTGCATGTTGGCGGGTCAGGGTTTTCCTTAAATTTGTAGGTACTTCCACACACAGGCAGCATCATGCACCCTTTTAAACCATGACACTCCACCCCAAAATGTTTGATTAAAGGGGGCAAGACCTTTTGTCTTTGAAATTCCTCCCCTGCTTGCTTTTACACCCTTAAACCCCTTCTGAACCAATAAGTGCTTTTTGGTTCTGGGACCACAGGGCAGGGTTTTCCAGTGACCCAAATTGTCCCTTAGTCTGCTTGTCCCCAGCAAACTGTTTGGGGGGTTTTTTTGTGCCTTTTTTAGAAAAGGTTTCCCTTTCGGGGTTTGGGAAGGGGGGGGTCTTGGAGCCAATTTGATGTAGTGTGTGGTTTTAGCACAATGGGGTGACCCCCCAAATCCCTTTAAATTCTGGGGAAAATGTGGCGGGCACTCTTACTTTCTATTTTTAAAAGAAAAATAACTGGTTATGACCCTGAGCCGTGCACTCGCTTTTTTGGGTTTGCCATGGTAATTTCCTGTTCAAAGGGAGCCTGTCTTTTTTTAAACGGTTTTTTGTTCTTGACCACCATGCTGCAGTTTCAGGGTTTCGGCAATCTTCTTATAGCCTAGGCCATCTTAATGTAGAGCAACATAATTTTTTCAGATCTGAAGACAGTTCTTTGCCAAATTTAACAATTTTTTTTTCCCACCTGGGGACCTTTGAAAATTTTAACGAGTCCCCATAACCCTTTTGGGGGGAAAATTTGGGCATATTGGGCAAAAATTTGTCCTTTTTTCACTTCAGGGTGTACTCACTTTTGTTGTCAGTAGTTTAAACATTGATGGCTGTATGTTTAGTTATCTTGAAGGCACACCAAGGGAGACATAGATGATCGGGTTTTACACCCTTTTCTGGCTTAAAATGCACCTATGTGAGTAGTCTACAATGTCTAATGTGTCTCATGAATGTGTTAGGTGCATTGTTATTCAGACTTGAAAACTTTCTATGTGCCTAACTTGAGGGGGCATTTTGGGGGCGTGTCACCCCTAAATTGTAATGTTGACATATATGAATGTAAATAAAAGGGGCAAAGGACCCAAAGCAGCAGAAAAAAATATATTTGAAAAAATTTTAAAAATGGTCGAGGTTTTTATTTGAAAACATGTTAAAATTCAAAAGGGGACAAAAGGTGTCTCACATAGCAAAAAACCCCACTGAGGGTTTTCAGGAAAAAATTTTCCCTTAATCATTGTGTGTTTTTAAAAATACAACCCCTTTTTTTTTGGGTAATGAGGGTGTTCCCCAAAAGAGGTTTAAACCCTTTAAATGGGGTCCAACACAAGAAATCAATAAAAATTTATCGCTCTATTTTAAGATTATATTATATATTTTCATGGGATAACATAAAAGATTGCATTTTGTAAAATTTGCCCCAGTGTCGTGTCCCGCGGGGTAAAACAGTGCATTTTGGGGTGCGCCCCAAGATAATTTTAAAACACAGAAAGTTCTTTTAAAAGTTAAAATATTTTAAATTTATCATTATTTTTTAAAAAATTTGTGCATGTACCCCAATGTACCAAACATAAAAACCAAAGCAACAAAGGAGTGGCTCAAAAAAAAGAACATTAAGGTCAGGGAAATTTGGAAATTAGTCATTTCCCCCAACCTTTATCCCATAAAAAAACCCTTTATGGAGGGGTTGAAGCCCCCAAGGGTTGTCAAGGGGGACAGCCATAAAATTTTTAATGATTTAGAGATAAATCTGCAAAGAGGAGTGTAGCGGGCCCCCGCTTCCCGGCCCGCGGGCCCGCGGGCGCACCCGGGGTTTCCCCCTTTCCCGGGGCCTGCCGGGGTGGGTGCCGCCGCGGGCCCGCGGGAGGGGCCCGGGGGGTTTCCCCCCCTTTGGTAATAACTTACCCGGCCCTTTCCCGGGTCCCTTTCGGTCTTTTGCCGCCCGGCTGGGGTGTCCCCTTTCCCCTTTGCGCGCGCGCGCTTTTCTCGAAAATTTTAAAAGGGGCATTTGCCCCGAAAAATTTGGTTATCTGTAGAGCCTCCCTATTTAGGGGCCCGCTCTGCAGTATTCCCCGGGATCTATTTTGCCGGAGCCGTTAGAAAAAAGCTTTCCCTAAATTTATTTTGTCCCCTTTAAACGTTGTACCAGACCCTTTGCTATTTTTCCCTGCTCCAAAACCTCTGCCCCCCTCCCCTGACCTTCCTGCCTGCCCAAAGACCACAAACCCTTTCCCCGGCCTGCCCTGCCCCTTCTGCCTCCCCACGACTACGATACTGGCCCTAGTTTCTGAAACCTCGTGAACCCCCCGGCCCATGCAAAAAAAGGCACTCGGGGGGACGGGCTGGTACCCTTTTTTTGCCGCGAAAAGCCCAATCCCGTTTTTCCCGGCGGGCTCTGGTAAAAAAGGGGGGTCCCTTGATTCCGTTCCCTGGCGGGGGTTAGCTTTTATCGCTTTCGGTGGTCAGAGGATCCCTACCCACCCTTTTAATTTAAATTTCCCACCCCTTGGATCCCGCCAAGGTGCCCCCCAAGTTTTGGGATCTACGACCATTGCCCCCCCAAAACAGTCGCAGCAGACCCGGCAACAAGTCAGAACCTGGGCCCAGTTGTCCGCTTGAGGCGCCAACCCCTGGAGTCCCCCAAAACAACAAGCAGAAAACCTGCCTCCTCCCGGGGTAATTTCTTCTACCCGGCCATCCCGTGGAAAACCGTGGGTCCGAAGCTTCCCTTCCTCTTTTTTCCAAATTTTGACGGAGACTCAAAAGCTCTGTGGGGTTTCATCACACAGTGTCCATGCCGGGGAAAGCTGAGGGCCGACCAGTTTCCCACTAAAAAGGGTCAAAGGTGGGGTTCGTGGTAAAGGCCTGTTTTCCCGGGGAAAGGCCCTAGCCTGGGCGACGCCCCTTTGGGAGGGGAAAGATCTGTGCCCGCAGCCCCTACAGGCCTTCCTCGCGGGAATTTTTCCGCACCCGTTTTTGAGGGCTTGCACGAGCATCTTCCCGGGGGGAGACGGCGTTTAAAATCTGGGCCCAAAGGGGGACTCCTCCGTAGGGGAATATGGGGTTAAATTTCCGCCCCCTTGCCTCCAAAAGCTCTCTTGGAATGACCCCGCTCTTGTGCCCATTTAAGAAGGGTCTCCGAGCGGAAAAAAAAAGCCCTTGAGCCAGAGATTTCCTTCGTCATTGGTGAGCTATACATCTTCCACCGCATAGACGTGCGTTTCATGGAACAAAGCAGGAGCTCCGTCAGGAGGGGGAAACTTGGCACAACCCCGCCCCCTTTCCCTCGTCTGGTTGCTTTTTGTTCCAGGATTGGGCAACCCCCCCCGCTTTTTGGCACAATAAAAGGGCCTCGAAAGGGGGACGGGCACACTTGTGGAGTCCGAACTTTTCCCTTTCGCGGGGGGGAAAAATCTCTCCTCTACTGCGCCACCCCGGGACCATTTCCGTAGGAATTGTCCGAGGGGTCCTAAGCGGTGGGGAAAACCGCCCGCTTCTGGGGGGGGTGTAGGAGAGGGTCCTAGGTGCTCCCCCTCCTCTCCACAAATGATGTTGCCGTGGAGGAAACAAAGGTGCGGCCCTATCTTTTTGGGTGTCGCCTTCTTGGATTCCGGCCCCGCGGGAACTTTAAAAACACGCCTCCCTGGTGTCTCTTTTTACCTTTTGGGCCGGGGTGACCCGTCGGGAAAAGCGTTGATTTTATTTCTGTCGTGGGGAGCCCTCAGCGACCCCATCCATTCCTCACCGCCCCTTTGGAGGGCTTCGTGTTGGGGTCCTACCCCAAGGAGAGGGTTTGCTTAACGTCCTCCCCCGCGCTTCTTCGGCGTTTCCTTTTGGGGCTCCCCTGGCTGAAACGCCCCCCCCCCTACACTTGACTGGAAAAGGGCCCGGAAAGTCCTTGGGGGGGTTGGGGAAATGCCATTTTTCTCTTTTTGGGTGGCACCACGCCCGGTGTCCTTCTTTTTTTCCCCCCCAGTCGTCTGTCAAGTTTTTTAAAAGGGGCTGCCAGGGGGAAAGAAACCAGGTCTTGGGGTTTTTTTTCTCGGAGGGGGCAGGCTGAGGGGTTTTCCCGGGCCCCCAAATGGGGTGTTTGACTGTCCTTTTAGATCTCCCCCCCGGGCCCCCAGCCCCCAGGGGGTGGGGGTCTATCCTCTCTCTGTCCCCCGAGACCCCAGGCCATGTGGGGCCAAATATACAGGAAAATTTTTGGGGGAAGGGATTCTTACGCAAGTCCTCCTCACCTCCCGGTGCGGCTTTTTTTTCTTTTGAAAAAAGGGGTTTTCACTTCGTCCGTGCATTGTTTTACAGAGGGTAAACAAGATAACGGTAAAGAATCGCTACCCTTCCCTTTGATTTCCGACCCTCTTCGATCCCCTCCGGGGGCCCAAGATTTCCCCAAAATTTAGATCTGCGAGGAGCCTATTAACCCTTCATCAAAAATTCGAGGGGGATGAATGGAAAAAGGCTTTCAACCACGGGGCGGGAATTTTGAATTTGGGTTTTGTTTGCCCTTCGGGTATGCAACGCCCCAGCTGTATTCCGGGCGTTCGTCAATGACGGAGTGCGGGACTTGTTTTACACCAGCGTCATTGTTTTCCTGGATGATATTTTGTTTTTTTCCTGCCCATACGGCCCCCATCGGGGGAAAAAGTTCCCCCAGGCCCTTTGCATGGTTTGGGGAAAACCCCAAAAACTGTCGCAAAAGCTGGAAAAGTGCGCTTCCCCCGGGCCACCCCTTCCCCTTTCCGGGGTTTAAATAGTCTCCGATCGAGGTCTTCAGTTTGGCCCCTCCCAAAAACCTCTGCGATCCAGCAGTGGCCGCGCCCTGCCGGTCTCTGGGGTTTTTCAAGGGTTCCCCTTAGGATTTGAAAATTTTACTCCCGGGCCCAATTTTCATCCCCCATTTTTTCTACGCTGGTGGCCCCCTTTCGGGCTTTTCACCAGGAAGAAACCCCCCAACCCAAAAATTTTGGGCCCCCCTCTCCCGAGGGGGCCCATTCTCCCGACTAAAGGCTGCTTTTCTCCTCTGCCCCTTTATCTTGGTCCCCCCCGGATCCAGGGGAAAAACCCTTCACCCTTGAGGTTGTTTGCCTCTTCCGGGGGGAGCGGGGGCCCGGCATAAACCCGAAGGGTCCCAAAGGAAAAAGGACCGTACTTTGTGGGTTTTTTTCAAAGATTTTTCTCTTGGGGCTGAACGAAATTATCCCATTGGGTTCGTGAGTTTTGGGCCTTTTAAATTGGCCCTGGGGAGTGGGGGAAAATCTTTTGGGAGGGAGCCCGAACCCGTTTGACTTCTTCACAGATCAAAAAAAATCCCCTTTCTGCGGGCGGTTTTAAAGCGTTTAAAATTTTCCTCGCCGGGGTGGCCCCTTTTTTTTTCTCTCGCTTTGTTTTTAAGATCCATTTCCCACCGGCCCCGGAAAAAAAAATGTCAAAGGGGGAGACGCCCCCCCTCCCGTGTTCTGACGTTACCGGGGAGGAACCGGTGTCCCCAGCATATCATTTTCTCCTGAACGGGCTAGGCCTTTTGGCTTCCCGTGGATCTCCGTTTGTGTTTCCCTTGGGTTGAGCCTATGTGGCCCTCCTGCACCCAGGGGAGAAATTTTGGGGTTGGGGGGATTTTTTCTTCTGGCCCGAAACCCCCCCGGAATACGAAAATCCTTTGCCCTAAAATTTTCCCCGGGAATTTTTGGTGGGCCCAAATCTGCTCCCGATGTCAAGGACTTTGTTCTCTCCCGTTACCCCTTGTGCTCGAAAACCAAAGGTTTTCCCGCCATAGGGCCCACTGGGCCCCCCTTGTCCCTCTGCCCGTTCCGGGGCCCCCATGGAAAACCATAGGGTTTGGGTTCTCACCCGGGCCCCTTTCCCCCTTTGGGGAACTCGGTCATCTGGGGTTTTCCAAATGACTTTTTACGAAGATGTCCCTTTGTGCCTTTAATGGCCTTCCCTTCTGCTCCCCCGTTTGGGGGGTCTTTTTTTCAGAAAATTTTTTTCGCCTTTCATGGTTTTCCTTTCCCCATTGTTCCGATCAAAAAGGGGTCCAATTTTGTCTCGAAAAAATTTTTGGGGTGCCCTTTTGTTCCCCCTTTCAAAAAATTTTAAATGGACTTCTCATCAGCGTACCATCCCCAGGGCCAATGGGAGGTGGAGGAAAAGTAAACCCGTTTTTTGGGGGTGTATCACGGCCTTTTGTGTCCGGACGCCAGGCCGGGCTGGTCCGAACTGTTCCTTTGGGGGAGGGGGGGGGGGGGGTTTTCCTTTTAAAACCCTCGGGGGGTCCGGAAATTACTGGCCGTTTTCCCCCCTTTTTGTGGTTTTTTGGACGTCACCCCCCTCACCTCCCCCTTGGCCCCAGCCTCCGAGGTTCCCGCTGGGACCCCAAACCCGGTTTAGGGAATTTTTTGGGTCATTTGGGGTGAGAACCCCACAAGCTTTAACTCAAAGGGTTCTGCCCGCATGGGAAATCCCCCGCGGGCAAAATGGGGAAGACCCCCCCCCCACGTTCCCCCCAGGGGATAAAAATGTGGGTCTCTGCCAAATAAAACGCCTTTAAGGGCCCCCGTTATAAAATTTTGGGGGCCCCGGGGGGCCTGGGTCCGTTCAGAGTTTCTTGACAATTTTAATTTCCCATTTTCCTATTTTGCTCTGCCTTCCCCCCAACCCCCCGGATTTCCCAAATGCCTTTAATTTACCCCCCTTAAGCCCCGGTCTTGAACCGGGTTCTCCCAGAGGGGCGCCCCCGTCTCCGGTCCTAGAAACCCCTGATGTTTTTTAAGTAAAGGGAATTTAGCTTTAAAAAAACCTCAGGGGGGAAGCGTTTCTTTTGGTTTAAATTTGGAAAAAGGGTTCGGCCCCGAAGGAGGTCCTGGGTCCCAAGGGGAAAAAATCCGGGTTTAAAACTTTTGTTCGTAAGTTTTCCTTTAGCCCAAGAAGAGGGGGGGGACCTAAGGGGGGGGGGGGGGTTTCTGTAGAAGTGCCCGCTTTCCCCCGGGCCCCCGGGCCGCGGGGAACCCGTGGTTCCCCTCCCCGGGGCCCGCCCCGGGGGCGGGGCCGCCCCTGGCCGCGTGACGAGCCGGGGGTCCGCCCCCGGTTAAAAACCCTTTCCGGCCGCGGGTTTCCCGTCCCGTTGCGTTTTCCTGCCCGGGCCCGGCTGCGTTTTGCCCGTTTTCCCTACGCGGCGCGGGGTTTTCGTAAATTTTTAAAGGGGCCCGTGTCCCCCATAATTGGTTGTCTTTCTAGACGATTCCCCCATTTAAGGGGCCGCTCTGCAGTCATTTCCCCGCGGTTTTGGTTTCCCCGAGCCCTGAAAAAGCGTTTCCCGAAGTATATTGTCGCCTTAACCCTGTACCAGCCCCTTTTCTAGTTTTCCCGACTGAACCTCTGTGGCCCCCGCCTGACCTTCCCCCCCTGTCCCGGGCCCCGAAAACCCTTGCCGCCCGCCCTGACCTTTTTGCTGCCCACCGGGGCTTTCGTTTTTTCGGCTTTCGATTCTGGGACCTCGTGCCCCTCGGCCCCCATCGCCCCCGCAACAGGTTTTGTCAGGGGGGGGAACCTGGTAGCCTCACGCCCCACCAAAATCCCCTCCCGCTTTGCGGCGGGCTCTGGGGGGAAAACCGGGGGCTAATTTTTATTCGTTCCCCGGGATGGCTTAGTATCATCGCTTTCGGTGGTCCCGAGGATTTCCCCACCCCGGGGGTTTTCAAGGGGTAGGGCCCCAAAAATTTCCCCCTGACATGTTTCCCCAAAAACCCCATTTTTCAGCTTTCAAAAAAAATCTGTCTGCTGGGGTTGCCAACAAGGGGTTTTTCCACCAAGTTTAAGTCTTTTTTATTGGGTTAAAAAACTTTTTTCTCTCAGCAAAAAAGCAAATACAAATTTTTTTAAATTTAAAAAAAGTGATTTTTGGATTTTATTTTTTTTTATTTATCTCTCAATATTAAAATTAACCTTTTTGTTTAAAAAAATTTTTGACCCCTTTTTTTTTTTTTTTTTTTTTTTCAAGTCTTTGTCAGTGATTTAAACTTACAAAATCAGGAGATCAAAGGGACCAAATAATTAAATTTTCCCTTTTCTTTTATGTTCTTCATATAAGGGACTAGACGTTGCCCTACAGGAAAATGTAGGGCCCCCTTAAAGCTTACACATTCTTTTTAAGGAAAGACTTAAAACAGTACATGTTTTAAAAAACAAACAAAAAGGAAAAAAAAAAATGACCAAAAAAACCAAAAAAAGAAAAACCCCTTGATTATTTTGTTGATTTCTGTCACAGCATTACAGTATGTTACAGCTATAATAAAGATGTCACAGTCAATATTATGTGGGTAAAGTAGGGGAATGCAAAGCAATTTTTTTAAAGGGTTTCAAGGGAAAAAACTAAATATTTTGTGAAGTTACCCGTTACCCCCCCCCCCAAAAAAACCTTAAACCCAAAACAAAAATTAAAAAAAATTTCTAGCTACTATAGCTTGGCATGCATTATTTTTTTAGAGACTTTATTTTTCATATGTTACATATAAAAATGATTTGGTTAGGGTGAAGAATGTATTACTAACCCCAAAAACTAACCCCAACGATCCCTGAAATTGGAAAAGATTGGACCCCCAGGGGCTATATTATTTTGTTTTAGAATAATATTGATATAGGCATTAAATTTATGAAGTCTTTTTTTAATACTGTCCGCTGGACAGTTTTTTGACTGCCGGCGGAACATGAACAAGTCAATGCAAAGGTGGAGGGCTTTTCTCCGCAAACCACAAAGAAAAGCTGTCCCCCTGTGGCCTTGTACATGGGCCCCAAAAAAGAGCAATTTTTGGGCGGATTAATTCAACCCGGGATTTTTCTGCGCCAAAGTATATGGCCTTAGGGTCTATAAAGCATATGTTTTGCCCACCTTCAAAAAGATACAAAACAAATAAACATTTATTAAACCCCCAAAATTTTTTGACTTTAAAAATTTTTTCTTTATTTTTTACTGAATAAAAAACAATACACTAAGATGAAAATTTATCTCCATAAAGTGGCCATGTAGTGATAGAGATCAGTTCTACACATACAGACAGCACATCAGGAAAAATCAGTGACTCACAAGTGGGACTAGGCGATTGAGTACTTCAAATTCCCTATTCTTTTTTTAAGGAAGAATTTTTCCCCGTCCTTTCCCGAATTCGGTGTTCGGGAAAACTAAGGCTTTCACTTTTCCAAACACCCTTTCCCCCCTTTCCCCCGCCTACGAAAAATCCCCATTAAAACTGGGCCTAGATGATAAACCCCTTAGTGTCATACACATATATAGTTTTCCTTTAGTCTAAAACAGTAAAAAGTGGGCCCAATGAAATATTGGTTTTTCTCTTTATGCCCCCACTCTATTTAAGTGTTTATTTGTTTTTTAAAGCAGTTATAATGCCACCTTTGTGACCCCATGCAGTTATTCCCCACCCCAGTGTAGTTTAATTTTTTTTCCCTTTCATAGTCCCCTCTTGGTACCAAGACACTGTTGTAGTTCTTATTTTTGTATAAAATTGTCTAAAATCTCTGGGCCCTATTTTTGCCAAATAAAGTAAATTTTATCTAAATTAAATTAACTTTAACTTCCTGTCTCTGCTGTCCAAGGCCTGTTGCAGGGGGGTGTTTTTAATGGGAAAACTCCTTTCAAACCCGGTGTTGACAGGGTCAGCAGCTCCTGAATGCTAATAAAAGTAGAGGAAACAGGGATCCAAACAGCTCTTTGCCCCTGCCTTGTATTCTTTTTTGTCTTTTATTTTACGTATTTGCCCTTGTAAGACCCGAATTTTTAAATTTTTAATAAAGGGAAAAAAGTATTCTTAATTTTTGGTATTTGCATTTTTTTTTAAAGCAACACACTTGATTAATTTAAATTTTTAAAGGGTCTTAAAACCCACAAGATAAAAAGGCCCCTGTTCACCGGGTTAATTGCGGTGGGTAATTACGCACCCCAATTACGCCGTGGGGGACGGAAAGGGGGGGCGGGAGCGGGGGGGCCCGGGACCCCGCCGGCCCCTTGACTATCATTTCTAGGCGGGCATTTTTACCCGTAGTAAAGGGAAAAGTCAATTTCTCCCCTCGGCGGGTTTTTCCGGCAGGTAGAGGAGGAAAAAAATCCATAGTTCTCTATGAGAACTGGGAAAAAATTTCCGTAAAAGACTGGGCCGGGTTTTTTGGGCCCCCCAAATTTGGCAAAATAATCCGTTCCAGGTTTGGGGGGGATGCACGGGGGAAAATTCCCAGAGTTTTAAATTTTTTTTTTTTTTTTTTGCGAAGCAGGGATTCATGTGGGGGGGTTAAAAAACTTTAAAAATTTAAAAATTTAAAAAAAAAAACAATCAAAATTAAATTTTAACCTTAAATTTTAATTTTTCCCCAAAAAAAATTTAACCCCTTTAAAAATTCCCCAAAAAAAATTTATATTTTTACCTTTTTTAAAAAAAAAAAAAAAAAAAAAAAAAAAAATAATAAACAAAAAAAAAAAAAAATTTTTAAATTAAAAAAAAACAAACCCCCCAATTTTAAAAACCTTTTTAAATTTTTTTTGGTTTAAAGGACAGAGAAGAATGAAAGGTTATCGCAAGGCGGCTGACTTGGGAATGTGTTTTAGGTTGAAGGGGTTAAAGAGGTTTTATTATGACATGCTTTTGCAGACTTGAGCTGTATCTGTCTGTTACAACTTCAAATCCAGGTGTGGGTCTCTCCTCTCAGTAGGTGTGGGCTCTTTCCCAGTGGCTGTCCCTTTCCCCCAATGAAGATTTATGCCTTTATCATTATGTTGGAGAGGGGGGAAAGGGGGAGGATGTCAAAACTCGGCAGTTTTCCTCAATTTGGGTTTTCATGCCCCGTAGGCTGTCAGCCTTTCCAGGCTGAACAAGCTCCTTGTAAGCGATTATCTTTCCCTTTTCGGGAAGGAGTTAACATTACAGCCCGAAGGATTTAAAAAAAATATGAGAAAGGCACGCTGCCCCATCCCTCTGTTATCAGGCAGGAGGTAGAGGAGAACAGACTGTATAAGACTGTGTTATATGAGGGGAGAGTGAATCTAGCAGATAGAGACTCAGTAATTGTCCAGGGTTTCCCTTTTTATTGAGCCATTTACTGGGAGATGAGCTAGAGAGGAGGTGAGATAGCCTTTATTGTACAGGGCCAAAAACCATCACAGGCAGTTCGTTTCACTTTCATTTTCCCAGCTCAGGGGGAGTAAACCACGAGTTGAGGCAGCCCAAACAAGCATAGGGGGCATATCCTATCAGGGGCATGTCCCCAAAAGGCTTTAATGAAATATCAGTAAACCAAAACACCCGGAAAAAGGGGGCGAGGGGCTGACCACTTGCTCAGGGAAAAGCTATAGACGCGCAGATTAGCTTTATATTTTCTATATTTAAAAGATTTTTTAAATAATGAAAACCAATTGCAAAAGTGTTTTTTATTGTCCCCCTTATTAGAGATATGTTTTTTGAGAGGGAAAGGCCCCTTTAAAGGATTTAGTTGTGGCAGATGATAGGCATAAAGAAGGGGTGGGGCCCGCAAAGAAAAAAGTGAGCTGGTTGCTAAAAGGGGGAAGTCCTTATTAGGGGTTTATTTTTGGGGGAGTGCATTAAAAGAAGTACCATGCCCTTAGGGAGCCTTTCCAAGGAAATATCCCCCAACTATTAAGGGGAACCCCCCCTTGCCATACACCGGTTTCCTCTTCTTACTTATTGCCATATGCCTTTTACTTTAATGTCTGTTATATTAGCTCACTTGCTATCAACATTGCAACATTGTTTAGTGGTTCCGAGATTTTGTTGTTGAGATATCTATTATGGCATGTTTTTCTGTACATCTTATTCCAAATTTAGTGCTCTGATAAAGTTTGAATGGAAGATGAAACAGGTTTGGATAGAAATAGAGTATGTAAGGCAGGTTCTAGATGAGATTACCATTGTCGGGTGGTTGCTCTGTGATTAGGCTGCCAAGGCTTAATAGAATAAGTACAGTAGAATAGAAAATTATTTTGCCCCATAGTCTGACACGTTTAACCCTTTCACCATCTATTCACTTTAAGAATTATAGCACTGAAGACATATTCCTTTGGTAAGATCATTCCATTTTTTTTCCCTGTCATTAGGTATTATATATGTTTATTGTATATCATATGCAGTTTTATTAAAAGTTATGTTTTATATGTATAAAACCTTTATGGTTCATATAAGGAATAAAATCACCCAAATTGTAGCTTCTAAATCTTTACACTTTTGTAATGTTAAAAACGACAAAAGTATTCTAGGAGTTATACCTTTATTAGCTAATTGGAAAAATTATATTTGCTAGTTTTTGGAGCAAAGAGGCCTCTTCATCAAGCATGTTTACAATATCTTCACATCTTATAAGGAATGGCAGGACTGTCATCAGACATTTCAGGTCTTCAAACAGCCAAAGCATCTGCCTACACTATCTAAAATTACTTACGACCCCCACTAAGCAGATAAATGCATGTAAACTCCCTGTGTAGCCCTGATGGTGACCCCGATGAAAGAACTTGGTATTTAAGATGCAGTTAGAGAAACTGGACAAAAGTTTCATGGTGGCAAAATTTGCTTCAATGTTCAGTATTATACTAATATACTGTATAAAGTATTTAGAGGAATATCTGAACTATAACTGCATACAATGATATTATGTAAAGTTTTTAAATAGCAATAAATATACTGAGTATAAATAAGGCTTTATTAAAAGTTTCATTTCATCTCTATGCCCTATTACCTTAACATGGGTTCAAGTGAGAGCAGTTATGTAGAAATCTTCCCAAATTAAATTGAGATGCTATGATTAGAAATAATATTGTTCCATGAAATGAAAAAGATAAGTTATATGTTTGAAACAGTTTATTTCGGGGAAATCAGAACATGTTTTTTATAGTAATGTCAAAACTGTAGTAAAAAGGTTGTAAAATAAACAAAATGCACTTATAGAAAGTAGAGTTATGAATATATTGCAACCAAAGCATTTACTACTAAATCACAGAAATCTGAAATTAAATCCATTTATTTGTAGAACAGCCATAAAGCATATATATGAAGCAATGGTTTATAAAAAGTGCTGGCAACATCAATAATAGCTTGTACACACAATACATATCAGGCAAATTACTCTGCAGGCAACTAGAATGCCTTATTCCTATTTATATTAAGTGACTTAGAAGTGTGGTTGAGTCAGGGTGCTACTCCATGCACCCTGGGTATGTTTTGCTGCAAAATAGCTGCATTGGTTCATAAATTGAAGCAAAACCACAAAATGTGCCTAACCATTGATGACATTGTAATCTCATGATAAAGATCCTGCACCACTCAGGAGGAATTTTTAATCCATAAAGGACAAAGACTATTTTGGCCTTAAAAATCAAGAATTTTTTCACTTTTTGATTATCACCTTCAAAAAGTGATAAAATTTGTATTTTTCTGTTGACATAGCTGTATGAGGGCTTGTTTTTGCTGGACTAGTTGTATTTTTCAATTGCACCATTTTAGGGTAGATATAATTTATTGTTTAACTTTAATAACACTTTCTGGGCCTATATACCTACTTACTGGAAGGCTAATATACCTACTTACTAGGGTGTGCCTAAATATGGTGTCTAAATACTGATGGGGCCTATAACCCTACTTACTAGGAGGGCAACCTACCTACTTATGTAATGAAGGGGGTCTATCTATTTGTCTAATTTTGGGGTGCATCATCTTACTTTTTATTTATTTTTTTTTTAATCATTAACAATTTTATTGAAATTTTGTCTTTTAACATGAATACCAAGGTAAAATGTAACAGAAATACATCACCAAGGTGAATAACTGGAGTAACAGAATTACTTTAACAAAACCAAGCAGAATATTGGCGTCAATATTACAACTATGTGGGAACACAAAAGAAGACTAAAACTTTGTGTAGGAACAGGAGCCCCATAGTCATCTGGGGGTATTTTTATCGTTTGGGGCACAAGGTGGTCATTATTACCATTTGGGGACTATTGATAGTCAGTTTGTATAAACATGGGAACAGGTAGGGAGGTGTTTTTGTGTTACATTCTGCAGGAACAAATCATGGCCAGGAGAAGTCTTCATGCTGTCTACATGTTGCAGAAAAGGGAAAGTGAACAATTCCAGTCAAAGAAGATGTCGGTTTTATTTTTTTATTATTATTATTATTTTTTTTTTCTTCTGTGCTAGATCAGTGCCATATTCACTGCCATGTGATGGTGACCTAAACCGGTATTTGAACACAATGTGGTCACTATATTGGGGTGTATTGGTGCTTACATAGTGGCAGTGTACACTTGTCGAATCTATAATGGACATAGCATCTGGGTGATTGGGACAAACGGAGGGGGCTACTTCTGTCTAACCATCATCGCATGATGCTGTTGATTGCCATGGCCTCTGGACTTGCCATGTTCAGAAGCCTATTAAGCCTTACCACACGCATAGTCTAATAAGCTGTATGTCTAAGGCATAATACATGAAGTTGATTTTTGTATTGCTATGCATTATAAAAGCAATTACACAGTCTGGTCCCAGAGTGGGACAAAAAATATAAAAAAGGAAACAAAGTTTGAGGATTTAAATAAATAAATAAATGATAAAACCAAAAGCCCAGTTTCCCCAATAAAGAAGAGTTTATTTAGTAAAAAAGAATACAAATATCAAAGGTATACATAATGAAATCTGTTATGCTCCTATTCTTGTGTTATTTATTCAGAATAGTTAATGGTATCAAAATAAATAAATACGTATAAAAAATGCCATGTTCATCCAGCCTTAAAAAAACGAAATAAAAAGTGATCAAAAACTATTATGTACCGCATAATGATACCAAAGAAAATGTCAATTAATCCTGCAAAGAAAGAGCCCTCACACAGCTCCATTGACAATAAAATAACATATGGCTCTGAGAATACTGTGACACTAAAAACACGGTTTTATAATTTTAAGGGGTTATCCAGCGGATGAAAATTAGATTCAAGTGAGGTGAGAATAGAGAAAAAAGTTATACTTACCTCCTGGTCCCCCGCCATTGCCGCTCAGGAGCTCCTTGGGATACACTCCTCTTTCTATCCAGGTTCTCATTTTGACACACAAAAGAACCTTGCATTGTATAGTGAATTAATTTTGCGTGAGCAAGAACTTCTGTGTTGGGATGAAAGCCTGGACATGAGAGGAGCAAACTCTGAGAAGTTATGAAGTAGCAGCAGTTGGGGACTGATAGGTAAGTATAATATAACTTTTTTTCTTTTTTCCCGCTGACCTATTTCATATAAATTTTCTTCCACTGGACAGCAACAATGAATTTCCACGGCACGCTACACCGCAGACATACATCATGCCAGGAATCAATAGTGGTCCACAGCCATGAAAAGCTGTTGTCTTAGGGGAGATTGGCCACAAGTTCTATAAATATTACATGTGTGCAGTTATTTTTATATTTCACAGCTTCTGAAAGGAAAAAAAAATCCTGTTAATTTTTTAATTTAATTTTATTTTATAAGACCTGGGTGAGGGCTGTGTGTATTTTTTATCGGTACCTTACTGGTATAATAATACACATTATATTGCTACATTCATAAATATATTTATTTTTATGTAGCTCACAGTGCAGATTTAACAATATGATATCATAATAGTTTGGAGCTTTATGAATGTAGCAATATAATTTATATTATTACTTGTATTTTTGTGTGGTAGATGGTAAAAAGTTTTTTTTAACTTTTAGTATTTTTTATAATTTTCAAAAACTTTTCTTTATCTTTTTCACCACAATATTAGTCCCTTTTGGGTACGTAAACATGAAATATCTATGTACTGTAGTAGTTGTCTTTTTTAGGGGTTGAGCGATTTTTTTTCGAAAAAGTTGAAATCGGAAATTTTTTTTATGGGGGTCAAATTTTTCCCCAATTTAAATGCGATAATTTAAGGTTAAAAATTTGGGGCCATCATCTTTTAAGATCGGCGCCTTTTTTCGGCGCTTCCTGTAATTTTGGGGGCCCAAGCAAATCAGATTACAGAATAGAGCAGGGTGACATTTTGGTGTGGCGCCCAAATGACGGGGATGTTTATTTTGGCATTGGCCGGGGAAAAAACACATGACCTCGTTTTTAAAATAGAACAGCGTTTCCTGTTTCAGCCTCAGTGTTTCTCCTCTTTATAGGGAAAGGACCCCGCGTCTGTTTTTTTGGGGAAAGCTCAGCGAAATTAGTCTATTTCTCCACAGAGAAACCCCTACTAATTGGGTGTGATCCGTCCCCCCCAAATTTAGGGTTTGATTAGGATTTGGGAAAAAATTTTTGTGTTACAGAGAATTTTAAAGCAGCATCTAAACCCCTGTAAAATTTTACGGGGGTGGGAGGGGGGGGGGGGGCCCCCCGGGCGAACCCAGACAATCCCATCTATTTAAAAAACATTGGAATTAAAAATTCACCAAAAACTTAGTTTTAGACTTTTATTTGGGAAATTTAACTTTATTATTTAAAAGTTTGGGGTTAAATTTAAAAAATTTCCTGGAAAATTGGGGGAGCCCCGAACTTATTTGGGAATTTTAAAAATCATTTCTTTTTAAATGCAGGGCCTTTGTTAGCTGCAAAACTCCACTTTTTTTCAGTATACATTTCAGATAGGTGTTCCCTTTTAATTTTTTTTTGACTGGTTTATATTTCCCCCTTTTCAAATTAAATTAAAAAATCCAGCAATTTGTAGTCAGCACAGGGTTT